>JBAPLJ010001668.1:0-61947 GCA_037832345.1 Rhizophora mangle | reverse complement strand
ATGAATCCATCTTGAAAATGGAAAAAAGCATCGATGGTAACATTAGGCAAACGCAGCATGTCTGCAATTAAGGGAGACCTAACGTGGGTGAGGAGACAAGCCTATACTCACGGCTAACAGACACTCATCTCTAAGTTCAAAGTCAGGCACATAACAAAAGTTACTAGGCTTAGAGAGAGTTAAAAGACTATTGAATTTGCATGAGCCTAATGACATCATTAAAAGATTTACAATTCAATGGCCCCAACCTGATCTAGATTTTCACAAGGCATCCCTTCTTGTAAGAACTTTCAACTACAATAGTGCCAACTCAACATTACAACTCTACAATAGTGCAATGCAACTCAACATTATACATACACAATAGTAGCAAACTCAATATATTATTGATATATATATATTTTATTGCATTTGCCAAAAAAAGACACACAATCCAACTTAAGTACAAGTCACAATAATTGGAAATAAACAAACTCAATAGGTAAAAAGTCAAATTAAAGACAAAAATTCTAACTTAAGTACAAGTTCCTAATAATTGTAAAAAATTAAAAAACATCAAAAACCAAGGCAAATTTAGTATATAAAAAATAATTAGGATCAGTTGTATTAAGAATTGGTTATTTAAATTATAATTTTTTTTACAATGATGGACATAAAGGCAAATATTTTAATCTTTATGGTTTAGTATATAAAGTAAATTATGTGAAATATGTTTGATTACTGGGTACTTTTTCATACCTAGAAACATTAGAAAAAAAAAATTCCAATTTTGCAACTGAGTTTACTAAGTTACATTTGAGTCAAATCTCAGATAATAATTCTCAAATAGCTAAATTCTTTAATTTTAATGAATTTAACATAAGTTTGTGGTCTTATTAACTTTTAACATGGAGGATGTATATTATGGTATTTATATATATGGGTTTTAATGATAGGTAAATACCTATTATTACTCAAAATGAGCATAGACCTTTTTAGTGGCGCATCTGATTGTTCAAAAGTTGCCAACTTTTTTGTAGCATAATGATAGATTAGCTAGTGGAGGAGTTTTGATCTAGAAACTCCTTCCAAGAATGCATTAAAAAAAAACCAAAATCTTATGTGTATATATCTTTATGTGCTAGTAAGAAGCACAAATGGAAACATCACATGTTTGTCAATAATTATATGGTAAATTTGGTTATATCAACTTATCTAGCACTCTTTGACATTGTAAATATCTCCAAAGAAAATACATACATCCATTATTGCTAACCCATAAGAAAGTAACTTGAAGTTTTGTCCAAAACATTTTACTCACATACTTCCAACAGGGCCAACTTTTTGATTCTTAAGAAGATACGTCAATCAAAATGGGCACATTTGTATTTCAAAATGTTGGCTTTTCTAAATTTATAAGTGTATATGCATCATTATGTTACACAAAATTTTTAGTGATTAGCTTAGTGAATGATCAAGTTTTTTCTTTTTTTATTGATTGTTTGAGAAACGTTTAAAGACCCAAAAGATGCAAAAAGGAAAAAGAAATAGAAGAAGTTTAGGAACAATAAAGGGGTAATAATTGAGATAATTATAAAATTGATATTTTGAAAGTTCAAAACTAATAATTACATTCCTTACATATAATGTTAAAGCATTGTAATTAACATCAATTATTTAGAGGCTAGATCAACTAGATAAGAATATGATGAGACTCTTTGCATGGATATAATTACAAATTTCTTTATAGTCAAGGAAATTGGCCCCCAATACTCAAAAAAAAAAAAAAAAAAGAAAAACAAAAATTGCAAATTGACCCCAAGTACTATGAAAAACAACAAGGGGAAGCAGAATAGTCGATCAAAAATGCAACAAATTATGGCCCATATGACTACCATATCCTAGCATGAAATGTTGCCACATGTCCATCTTATCCTTTTCCCCTAACTTTTTCCACCTTGGCATGGGTCCAGGCCCTCAACTTTCCCCTTTTCCCAAACGCTCTTTAAAATAGTGCCTAAAACATCAAGAAACTATTAAAGCAAAACCCATCCTGAAATCCCCTTTGTCTTAGATCAATAAAACCCTAGAAAAATGACTACAGATCTCCCTTATTTGAGACCCGCAATGGTCCAACCATGTGCTGCCTCATTTGACACCTATAAAGATGACTTGAACTACCAAAAGGCTCCTCCACTTTGTAGAACTAGTGGATCCCTCTCTTTGGCTAGTCCTTGGAGGCTGACTACATTGGCTACTTGGATAAGGTAGATGATGATGTCCTAGGGTAAGAATAAATTAGATCTGAGGCTGGGACTAAACCAGCGAAATCTCAATTCACTTCGAGATGCTTCATGGAGGAAAAGACTTGGTAGCTTTACATGTTGACTGTTGACACATCGTTTCACGACACCATGTATCACTCCCTAATCATCTACCACCTTGCCTCTGAGTTTAAACCTTGCTCAGATTGGTAGCCCTTTGGCCATTCCTTAGGTTAGTTCTTATGGACCATAGTCTCATAAGTACATTATTTTTTTCCTTTTCATTTACCAATTTTTTTCTTAGTCTTTCAAACATTGTAATATAATTTTGTTCTTTCCTTCTTGGGGCTTCACTAATGTGTTTGATTGGTCCAATCTAGTGATGTTTCTTTTAGTTGTAAACTTTTGTATGGAATGTTGGAATCCATAATTATCATTATATTATCATATAATATTGATTATCATCCTTCCTAAGCTTAGAAAATAAATTGTTAGTGAAAACATACAAATATGATTATGAAAGATTTTTGGGATAGAATTGGCGGATGATGCTTGCGTTGCATATGTTGACCTTTTTAAATGTTTAATTATAACTTATGGCCACCTTATTAACAATAATAATTGTGTATAAATCTAGTTATTACTAAAGTTTGCATTGATAACACAACACTCAATTTGACTTCAATTAGAATTTTTCTAATTTTATTTCATGTATTTAAATTGTATTTTATTATTATGTATTCAATTAATTAAAGATGCATTGATCAAATGTATAGCACATTAGCCATTAATGTCATGTTTATTATTGCACTGGAGATAATAAGTGTACATTAGACATTAAAGGAGTTCCAATCAAGAAATCAAGAATCTTCTCCTAAGATTTCATCCAAAGAAGAAAAATTTAAAAACCACATGCATATCTTTATCCACCAATGGGAAGCTTAGATGGAAACATCACACCTTTGGAAGTAATTAATGGTAATTTAGTCATATCTTATCCAACACTCTTTGATGTCATCAATATCTAAAAAGAAATTGTGTAGATCTATTATCACTAACTAGTAAGAAACTGTTCACATTTTGTACTCTAATACTTTTGTCAAGGCCAACTTCTTGATTCCCACAAAATATTCAAATCAGAATGGGCACATTGTCCTTCAAAATGTTGGCTTTGCTAAATTTATAAGTGTATGCTCATCATTATATTGCACCAAATTTTAGTGATTAGCTTAATGCATATTTGAATTTTTTTTCCTTTTTTATTGGTTGTTTGGGAAACATTTGGAGACCTAAAAAAATGCAAGAAGGAAAAAGAAAGAGAAGTTTAGGAATAATAGAGGGGTTACAATTGATATAATTATAGAACTAATATTTAGAAAATTTTGAACTAATAATTACTTGCATTACATATGACATGCATTGTAATTAACGTTAGTTAATGGGATTTTTCCAAAATTCAATCATGAATCCTTTCTTCCTCTTACCCCATTAATGCAAATTCCTTTATGATAATTCAATTCTTTTCAACTCAACAATCATAAGAATCATGCTAAAAATATCATTTTGCACATTAAAAAGCATATTCTCAAACTATTTGTAATAGTTATTGTTTTTAACTACTTGAATGCATGGGCATCATGTCCATAACAATTACTTTAGTTGTAACTACCAACTATTCACACATTTATCCTTCCAATGAAAAATATGAATTATTGATTTGAACTAATTTTCATATATCCCTATAGAAAAAAAAATTGATACCCCCACAAACCAAGAAAAGTCTAAACCAAAACTAAGGCATCTGGAATAGCTGATATGATTGCTTAACAATTGACAATATGGTAAAAAAAAATTTAGTGAAAAGTATCATAATTAAGAATTTCATTGTAAAAATAAGTAAATAAATAAAACAAGAAAATATTAGAATAAGCAAAATGTTTGGAAAAGGATGCACCAAGTAAAAGTCATGAGCAAACATAGCCATAAACAATTGATTCCCTTCAAAACAAGCCTATGGCACTATGAGAGTCAAAATGAAGCACTACAATCACCCACAAAAACCAAACATTGGACAATCAAAATTCAAAACACATATAATGATTAGTCTAGAGAATGAAAGAAAAAAATAATTACCAAAAAAAATGGTGGGGAATTTAGTTAGAGGAAGAATAAGGGCATAAATGAGAGGAACCCAAAACTTGAATGGGGCACATTTGTTTTGCTTCCTAACATACAACTTTCTTCAACAAATTTTAATCACAGATATTAATCTAATCAACAATACATCAATTAACAAAGATTTTAAAGTGAAAACATACATGTAATATGACACTCCCCAACTTTATTCTCATAGGCTATCATCTCATTAGTACCTTTTTTTTCCTTTTTCAATTTTCTTCTCTCTTTTTTTTTTAATGTTGTAATATAATTTAGTTCTTTCCTTCTTGGGGCTTCATTGATGTGTTTCATTGGTTTGATCTGATGATATTTCTTTCAATTGTAAACTTTGTAAGAAATACTAAAATTTATAATTATGACTATTAATATTTTTGTGACAAAAATTGTGGGTGATACTTGCATTATAGAAGTTGATGGGTTTAGTTGTTCAACTATAACTTATGCTCACCTTATTAATAATATTAATTGTGTATAATCTGGTAATTATGAAAGTCTAGAGAGACGATATAATGCCAAATTTCATTTTATTTATTTTAAGTATTCTTTTTTATCATTTTATCATTTTTGTATATTTAATTAATTAAAGAAGCATTGACCTAGCTAATAGAAAAGTAGTCATCAATGTCAAGTTCATTATTGAGAATGAGTAAGATGGTACTATAATCCCTATGATTTGCCAATTCTAGGGAAATTGGAGGTGAGGGAAGAAGTACTAAGAAAAATTGGAAATTTTCAATAACAATATAGTGGTCCATGTAAATTCAAACAAATAAGTTTTCATGATTATAAATAGGCCTTTTACAAATAAGTGGAGCAACCATTTTCTCCTCTCTATTTTTCTTAAGCTACCCAAGACTTATTTTTATTTTTATGACCAAAATTCAAAGTTTTGGTTTCATGCTGCTACATTGAATTTACAAAAGAGCAAACTTTTTGTTACCTAGCAAGAGTCACCAACCACTGATACAACTATATAAGATCAAATATATGTTTAGTTTTATTAAATGCTTTGATAAGGAATCAAACTCATGACTTTTGCATAGGATGATTGATCCTTTTATTACTTGAAACCCATAAATTGTAAAAGCTACCTTGATAAGTACTTAAACTGATGACTTACATGAATAGCAATAAAAATATATAATTAAAAACTCAACAAATTTTGGTGGAAAACACAAAATCGGGAAAAAAAACTATGGGCAGAGAATAGTCTAGAGAATGAAAGGAAAAAAATCAGCAAAAAAAGATAATGGTGGGGAATTTAGTCAGAGGAAGAATAGGAGCATAAATAAGAGGAAGCAAGAACTTGAATGGGGCACCTTTGTTTTGCTTCCTAATAGGCAACCCTCTCCAACAAAATTCAATCATAGACATTAATTCTAATTAATAATACATCATTCAAAAAAAAGATTTCAAAGCAAAAACATGCATGTAGTACAATACTCCTTAGGTTAGTTCTCATAAGCCATTATCTCATTAGCATATTTTCTTCCATTTTCATTTTTCTTTGCTTTTTTTTTCTCCAACACTATAATATAATTTAGTTCTTTCCTTCTTGGAGCTTCACTAACCTATTTTGTTGGTTTGACTAGATGATGTTTCTTTCAATTGTAAACTTTGCAAGAGATGCTAAAATTTATAATTATGATTATGAAAGATTTTCATGTCATAAATCATGGGTGATGCTTGCATTGCAAATGTTGGCATGTTCAATTATTTAACTATGACTTATGCCCGCTTTATTAATAATATAAATTGTGTACATATCCAGTTATTATGAAAGTTTAGATAGAAAAAATAATGCCCAATTTCATTTCTTGATAACTATTAGTGACATTTCATTTTATTTTATTTTAAGTATTTTTTCATTGTATTTTACTTTTTCGTATTCAATTAATTAAAGATGTATTGAGCTAACTAATAGCAATTTAGTGATTAATGTCAAGTTTGTTATTGCATGGGCTTTACTATATTTTGCATCTGTCTTGTCCAGTTGTTGCCACTCATACAAGTAGTAGTGGATGGTGAAGATGATAGAACAAATAATTTAATATTTTTAGAATTTTGTAATTGGATGACTAAGATTTGAAATGATTGTCCATCAAACATTACATATGGCCTAACTAATACTAATTTCAATTTTATTTCTAGATCAAACATTTCCAGTCGAGACAAAAATGATCCTAAAGATGAACTAGGGTGAATGACAATTCAAGATGTCTCTAGAATTATTAAGATCTTGGGTAATTCCTTACATTTTTCATGTATGCATAGAGAATATGCTTATTTGTGTTCAAATGATTAAGTGCTCTGATATTTTTGAAAATTTTTTTCTTTTTTTTTTTAAGTGTATAAGATTTATGGGAAAAAAAGGGTAAAGAGAGAAAATATACTTATGTTGGGTAACCCAAAAAAAAAAAGGAAAATATTTTTATTTTAATCTTGTTTAATTAAAAATTTTTTTTTAAATCCTAGATAACAAACAAATGATTTGGATGTGACTCAAACTCCTTTAGAAAATGGTTTTAGAAGTAAGCATTATTCTCAAAGAAAAATTTAAATTACAATTCAATCCAATTTTCTCCTAAGCTACTCATGGCAACATGATGTATGACTTATAAAAATGAAAGTACATTATAGAAAAGATGCAAACAAACTTCCTAACTATTTTGTATTTTCACTTGCTCAACATGTTTGCTAAGGAAAAGCAACACTATCTGTATAATATAGGATGGAGAAATATCATCCTCCAAGAGATTATCTATAAGACAATCCCAATAAGAAAAATAAATATATTAAAAGGGGACAAAATTAATAAAAACATGTTTCATTTTCTCATAATTGGCTGCCACTACATTTCAGCCATGTAAGATATGGATAAGAAGGTCTACTATGTGCCTCACTTAATTTTTCAAACTAACTTCCTACATGTAAGACATAGAAACAAATGTAAAATCTTTGTAGAGCTGCAAAATTTGAAGTTGAGTAAAATGAATGCTATAAAACCAACCAAAAAATTCTTATGTTTGTATTAATTAAAGGATGATGGAGATGAATAACTCATAATTGAAATAAGACCAACAGAGAGAAACAAAAACAACAAAGAATGTATCTTGAGTCAATATTTGCTTCCAATTTTTGTCGTAACATTTCCAATTGTCAAAAGGGAAATCAACAAATGCTTGAAATTTGCTTCATTGATTTTTTTTTTTTTAAGACTTATACCTAATTTCTTGTATAGATATAATTGCTCAACCATTTACAATATGGTCAAAAAATTTAGTGAAAAAAATCAAAATAAAAATCACATTCTAATAATAACTAAACAAATTGATCAATGAAATAGTAGAATAAGTAGCAAGTTTGAAAAATGTTACACCAAGTAAAAGCCATGACCAAGTGTGCTAGACTACACAACTATAAACATTTGGGCTTGTGGCACAGTGAGAGCCAAATTGAAACATTACAATCACTGTTAAAAATGTATCAATGGATAATCAAAATATAATCCCATGTAGTGAATCATCTAGAAAATGAAGATAAAAGAAAAAGTCATAAAAATTTGTGGGAGAGTTAAGTCAGAGGAATAATAGGAGCTAAATGAGGAACAAAGAACTTGAATAGAGGATCTTTGATTTGCTTCCTAACTAGTGCCTCTTCTTAACAAAATTCAGAAATAAACATTAATTTTAATCAATAATACATCAATCAACAAAGATTTTGAAAAAAAAACTTAAGCATAATAGGACATAGACCCACAATAGATATTTGACAAAAACTCACCAATTGGAGGCATAACGATTAGACAATAAGGCCATAACTAGATGTTAATTTAGAAATAACTTGTTCTTTGTCCAAATCTAAAGGGCCTATTTGTCATTCAAATTGGATTTTGACTTTTAAAAGAACAATTTAGGATGGAATTATTACTGTTAATTTAAATAGAAAGCTAACTAATTTGAAGTACACCTAATTTTAATTTTAATAGTTATTTTAATTTTTTAAAAATAAAATTAATGGAAAATGTGATTAAGATAGTATTTGTTGGGATCATTCCTTTTGTTGGGAAAATCATACACTCAAAAATATCATATTATTTCAATTTCCTCCAAATTTAAAAATAATAACATTTTTTTATTATCATAAGTTTGTTAGTTATTTAATCCACTTGTTAATTGTTTGTATTTTCTATATATTTCCATAATTTGATTTCAATATTAGTTAATATATTAAAATTTTGATGGTGATTATGATAGATACTTGATGATAGGAATTCAACCATAAGTTATCAACCTTAGAAAATAAACAAATGAAAGGAAAACTCTAATATAAAATATAAGATATAATTATGCTTTGTATCTAAGATTATTTGAAATTATAAAAAATATACTAACACTATTAGTCAACTTGGACAAAAATCATAAAATGATACTCCTATATGTAATATAACATCAAAAAACTATCTTTACCTTACCAGAGTTAATGACAATCCAAGATGCCTCTAGAATTACTAGGATCCTGGGTAATTCCTTACTCTCTTTTTTTTTTTCCTTTTTTTCACGTATGCATAGAGAATATGCTTATTTGTGTTCAAATAATTAAGAGCTCAAACATTTTTGAAAATTTTTTCTTTTCTTTTCCTTTTTGAAGGGTATAAGATTAATAAAAAAAAAAGGACAAAGAGAGAAAATATGCTTATGCTAGGTAACCCAAAAAAAAGGAAAATATTTTTGTTTTTATCTAGTTTAATTCTTTTACAAAGTTTTTTAAATCTTAGATATTAAACAAAATGGTTTGGGTGCGTTGGAAGTTTTGGTTTCATGCTTTTGCAAAGGTAGTTAGCTCAATTTTCCATAATAGATAACTCCTTCAAAAAATGATCTTAGATGCAACCATTATTCTCAAAGCAAATTTTAAAATGCAATCCAATCCAATTTTCTCTTAAACTACTCATGACAGCATTGTGTATAACTCATAAAAATGAAAGTAAGTTACAAAAGAGATGCAATCAAACTTCTCAACCATTTTGCATTTTCACTAGCTCTTGATGTCTTATAAATCTATTCTATTGAACATGTTTGCTAAGGAAAAGCAACACTATTTGTAGAATATAGGATAGAGAAATATTATCCTCTAAGCAATTGTTTACAAGAGAAGAAAAACAAATGAGGGGAAAAAAAATAACAAAGGTACCATATTTTTGTAAGATATGGGTCAAAAGGTCTAGTAGGACCTTTACTTAATTTTTCAAACTAACTTCCTACATACAAAACATAGAAACAAAGGTAAAATTTTTGTAAAGTTGCAAACTTCAAAGTTGAGCAAAATGCATACTATAAAACCAACCAAAAGTCCATACATCTGTATTCATTGGAAGAAAGGATGATGGAGAAGAATAACTCATAACTAAATTAAGATTGACACTAAGAAACAAAAACAATAAAGGATGTATCTTGAGTCAATTTTCTCCTTCCAAGTGACATGCATTGGCATGAAGTAAATAGAAGCCTAAACTACCTAAAGAAAACAAAGAATTATGGCATAAGTTATACATTATGATAGTGTTGCAACTCTGGTCAGAATTTATAGTTTAGTATATAATGGTAAGTTCAAACTCATTGGACTTAGATACAGTTATGTGAGAGACTTGATCACAAATGGAGTGGTCACAATTGATTTTGTAAGATAAAGTCAAAACATGGTTGATCCTTTAACAAAGGGATTAACAAGAGACTTGGTGAATAAGGCATCAAGAGGGATGAGTCTTAAGCCCATAAATAAAAATCACTTATGATGGAATCTCAACTAAGCACTTGATACAATGTCAAGTCTTGAGTTTAGTGAGTCAAAGTACATTATGAATGTGATTGTAGCACTATAATTAACTTTAATTTCCATCCTAAGATTATATAGTGCTTGGTTCCCATAGTAAATTAGGAGGATGAGTGTTTTCTAGTGGGGGCCTTAGTTTGTCTATATGAATATGGAATGTTTAGGCCATTTCATTAAGCAAAAGGGTTTGGCTTTAAAACATTCATGAAAAAGGATATGGATACAATGACCTTTTAATGCGTCAATTGTCTAAAAGAAAAGTGTAATGTTGTACTATCATGTGTGTGAAGTGTTTCTACAACTTATCAATAAGAATAGTTAGTTCAAAGCTTGTCTACCACATTATTCATATTTGTTGTTGTGAACCTTTCACTATGTAAAGGTTTAATTAGTAAGATACCTTTACATATGCACATGACTAGTGAATTGTTGAGGATCATTTTTATTTTTTGATATTTTGAAAATGGTAGGGGATTGTTGGAACTTTCAAATTGAAAAGAAAGAAATGTGATAGGTTATGTCTCCTGTGATTTGAACCTAGGAGGAATGTGTGGTGCCAAAGGAAGAAATGTGATAGGTTGTGCCTCTTGTGATTTGAATCTAGGAGGGATGTGTGGTGCCAAAGGACACAACCACTAGTCCAATTACCATTAAATAGTTATTTATTGTGTTTTTGAGTAATAAACATGACTTTAATAAATAATTAAAATTATTGTCTAATGGGTTTTAAACCTAGGACCTATGAGTTACAATTAAAGGTTACGACCATTGGACTAAATAATTATTATATGTTAGTTGTCAACTAACTATTTTTTATATTATTTCACAATAAATGACAAAAATTAAAGAAAAATTATGTCCTTAACATTCAAACTCATGGCAATTGTCAAGACATTAACCACTAAACTAAAGGTGTCTATTGACAAATAGTCACCACTAAATCTATAAATACTAAGGGCACATCATTTGTTCAAGAGATCAAAAATTTTTTCTTTCTTCTCTTGGTTCCTCCATTATTATGAAATTTTAGATATACAACATAATGCCCAATCTCACATTATGTTGATGGTGGTAATTAAACTGACTCATAATTTTCCAAAAAAAAAATAATGTAGCAAACAAAGCTTTTATTAGATGAAATTACATAAGAATAATGTACAAGAGTGGATCCTTAAGCTTAGTGCTAACCCAATACTTGAAAATGTTGAATTTTAGATGCATAAATACACTATTATCTCAATATTAAACTCTCTCGCTACTAATATGCTCTTCATGTAAAATGTTCACATTATTGAAGTTGATTAGATAGGCAAGGTATCTTAATGGCTCCAGCATTTTCCTTTTCTCTTCACATTCATCCAACATGTCTAAGACATTGTAAGAAACAATTATAATGGTAGCACCCAAACAATAACAAATACTTCTAGTATGCCATTATCGTAAATGAAATGAATACAAGATCGATGAAAAGAATTTTAAGGATGAAACATCTTAGCGATGATAACAGGGTTTAAGACAGACATGTTAATAGTGCCACAAGTGTGAAAATGCAAAGAACAACCTTCCATTAAGCTAAATTTGAAATGGAAGTGTGCATTGCCAGCACAAAAAGAGAATCATGTGTTAGAGTGAGTGTAAAAGGAATAAGTGAGGGTTTCTCGACTACCAAAAGTTTCAACACATAAATAAGGTAGGAGATTAAAAGAGACAAAATGAACTCAAACTAGGTTATGATGGCTAAAGCTAACCAAAATGGTTGTAGCATTAACTTGACAAGAGTCTAGAAAAAATTGAGAATGAGTAAAATGGTATATACAATCCTTGTGATTTGCCAATTCTAGGGAAATTGGAGGTAAGGGAAGAAGTTTTGAGAAAAATTGGAAATTTTCAATAAAATTAGAGTTGTCCATGTAAAAATAATAAATAGCACTGTGGCTATTATTCTCCTTCACTTCAAAATTAGCTAGGGCTGAATAATTGAATCCATGGTGTGGTGGAAGAGAAAAAATTGCATTAAGGTAAGAGAGAGAGAGCTTATGAAAAAGTTGAAGGAAAGAAGGGTTACTGCCTATTTACAATCACCAAAATTAGTATGCTGTGCCAGAAAAACTATAGCTATTGTGTTAAAAAAACTATGAGTGTTGTACTAGAAAAATAGAGAGGAGAAAAGGGTTGCTGCATATGAAACTTGAACATGTCTTGGGTTACTTGAGAAAAACAGAGACGAGAAAATGGTTGCTGCACCTATTGATAAAAGGTTTATTTATAATCACAAAAACTTATTTGTTTGTATAGGAAATGTGTAATTGTTGTGCCTTAAAAACTTAAAGGAGTGCTATATGTGAAATTTTTTTGTTAAGTTAACTAATAGGGCTATAGAGATTAGGAGATGGTGTCACCTTTTTTAATTAAATTTAGATAGTTGGATCAATATTAAAGTTTGTTTCATTTAAATATGTGCAATATGTTTGCTATTTGAATACCAAAGGTTTGACTTGGCCATTGTATGAGTATATTTTACTTTATGCTGGTGTGTAAATTGAATATGTAAAATGTAGTGGTGCCAAGATGCCATCAATAGTTCAAAAAATGTCAACACCCTAACACACTTCTCCTCTCATTTACAAAAACAATGCAACATCTTTTATAACTAATATGATGACATTTCTTTTAATTGTAAACTTTTCACGAGATGCCAAAATTTATAATTGTCATTGCAATATTCTATCACATTGATTGTCATTCTTGGCTAAGCTCAAAAAATAAATCATTGCAATCTAATTTTCCTTTTCTCAAGATAACATAAAAATTAAAATAAATGATTATAATATTTAAGTCATTAATTTTATATACCAAAAAGTATAATTTTTTTTATTTTGACTATGAATCTAATGAATTTTCTTGATTTTTCATTTATTATTTTATTATACACACACACACACACACACATAGAGTGTACACATATATCATATGCACACCATTATATATATATATATATATATATATATAATATAAATAATTAATATATTTAATTTCAATAAGTTTTGTTTATTTTGATATATATATATATATATACCAATTAGGGCAAGGATCTTATAGGATTGAGACACTGTATAAGAATGCATGATTATGCATATGAAAGATAAATTTATCCATCATGTGGTATTGTTATGCCAAAGGTCACTCTAACATAAGTCCCTTCAGCTAGTACTAGTTTCTAGCTAATGTACTGAATATGCATTTGAAAACATTCAAATGAAACCTTAGTACATGCATTAAAGATAAATATTGAAATTCATTTGCATGCATTAAAGATATATAGATATTTAAAGGATAACTTAGGGATTTCTCATTTAAGAGTCCCTTTACAAGTTCAAAAGAGTAAAGTAAGAGAATATTTATAAAAGAGCTATTAGATTATAGGATAGAAAAATATTTACAAAGGTTAGGAATTTTTTCTAGTAGCACTTCCTCCTAAAATGTTTTCTAAGGTTTGTAAAGCTTATTCCTAAAGGAAAAGTTTTTTTTTTAAAAGCTTCTTTTTTTGAAAAAAGAAAAAAAACTTGCCAAATGCTTGATAAGTGAGGCCTTTTATAAATGCTTAGGCCTTGGATGCTTGGAGCATGATACGATGCTTGGAGCTAGAAGACAAATTACTTTTGGTGAAAAATAAATTATCTTGCTTTTTGAAAAGTAGATTCTTTTACTTTTAGAAAAGCAAATGCTTTTTACTTTAACTTTGGGTAAAAGCAGATATTCCTTTTGCTTTTTTTTCCCTTTTACCCTCAGTAAAAGCATTTCACATTTACTTTTTACTTTTTTATCTTTAAGCTTGAAGTGGATGGGGCAAAAAATCTCTTCATTTGGATCATGATTCTAAAAGGGATCATATGTTGATGATGAGCTAGACTTTAGCTTTATCCACTGCTGCTTAATGAGCTTGTTGGAGAATATCTATCAATATAGTTAAATATTCTTGCTTGGTTTTCATTCCAGCTAGGAGGGCACTTGTACATGTCTTTTGTTAGAGGAATTGAGAGGTGCTTGCTTCAATGGTGTTGGACTATTAGGGAATTGTAGAAAACCACCACAAGACACCATGCTTATGAGCTTTCTATTGTTAAGTAGTAGAAAACTATTGCCAAAATTTGACCTTGTAGATTTAGCCAAGAACTAGAGTCCATATGAAAGGATCATCCCTAATTTGGAGTTCCTATGCACAAATCCAAGGCAACTTGATAATCTAACAAAATTGTAATAATTGAGGAAAAGAAGCTTGAGTAATTTAAGGCTAGAATTTTGATTGGAAAGTATTGAAACCTTCCTTAATTGAGTTTGAAAAAATTTCAAACATTGGACCAAACTAATTCCATTAATGGTTAAACTAGTGAGAAAATGTAATGGTGGCCTTGGTTTCCTAGAAAAACATCAAAGAATGTGTGTGGGATTGATTTTGGTAATAGTAAGCATTAAACCATGCCTATTTGTAATCCTAGTTGTTGAATTTGGGAAGGAAACATGAGGACATAGTAATGTTGGCTTGAAATTTTTGATAGTTGAGTGGGTAAAGGGTTACTTTAGTTTTGGGACTAACATTTGAATGCGAGGATGAATGATGGGAGCTTGAAGAGTTTAAAGGTTTTTCTTGGGATAATGCTTCTTCTTCAAAGATTTAAACCCATGTTTTGAGTGGCTTGATTGAAGATTTAAAGGGATGCAAGGATTCCTTTTTTGTAGGGCACAAATCAAGGAGAGGAAGATTGATCATATGGAAATTATATGTACAAAATCCTTCTTTTGCTCTCTTTATTTCTTCTAAAGGTTTTTTTTTCTTCATATTGGGAGACAAAATATTGAAAAATAATTTGCTCCAACTATTGTCAATAATTTTTATGGAATGAGGCCAATATTTCACCATTGAGTCCAATAATTCAATTTCATATGGTTTTTAGAAAATTCAACTTGTTAGTTTACTTTAAATTTGTGGTAGAAAAAGATATGTAGCTTGTCCACCAAGGTTATCTTTTGCAAGCAATGGTACTTCTTCATCCACACTTGTTTGGATTGTTTTGGCCAGTTTCAACAATTCCATAGTCCATATGCCTTATGTGATCACATACTCTAGTCTTTTGGTTTGTAAAGAGAATTTTTCTTTTTCAGCTTGATTTTCCATTTTCCTTTCTCTAATTTTTTTTTTGTAATAGTGTACTCTAACTAAAATTGGATAGTGAAACATCGTCCAAGAATGAATACAAATCTTCATTGAAGTATTCAAATATACATACTAGCCTCTCTCTTACTCTATGACTTAACTATAATACTAAATTATCTTAGTGTGAATGCAAAAGTTATATTAACAAATGCACTTTAATTCATTTGATAATAAGACAAAGACTATACAAGATAAAATATTAATTGATATCCACCATCTTAGCCAAAGCATTGTAAAATTTTGGTAGTTGATTGATTAGGGTTACCCATCATGTATTAATACATTTAGTTATATATTTGCAAGTATTATGACCAACTCCAAAATTATATCAAGTATAATAAATTACACTTTTTATGCAATGAAGATCAAAGGCTAATGTCTATAATATGGAATCACCCTTACTCAAACCTAAAACTAATAAATTACTAAAATAATGTAATTATTATTAAGCAAACATCATGAGTAGTTAGGGACATTAAGCACATTAGTAATGATCTTACCAACTATTTATTTATACATACATGCATATGATCAGAATGTTATGAGCTCACTATTATAATTTCTTATTAGATTTAGCAAGAATGGTATGAATGTTACTATCTTTAACATATGTAGCCAGTAGCCTTAATCAACCACCTTATTGCCACATTAGCTAGACCTACAAGACTTTATCTTTTGAGTTTGTTTTAAAATTTTAGGACACTTAAGAGGCACGTGGTCCATCATATCTAAACTCTATTTAGATAAGATTAGGGAAGGTGCCTTCAAGTGGGGACCCCAAAGTTGGGTCAACCAGGGCATATTTCCCTACCTAAGGCACAAAAATAAACCCTAAAACAGACAAACTTGTTCTCATGTGCACAAATAATTTAAGAGCAACATTCCAAAATATCAACCCACTTTGTGCCTCCTCTCCTCTCTATCTCCCTTAGCTTTCCAATTCAAGCTCTTTGGGAACAAGGAAGTTAGGTTCCATTCCACATTTTTACTTTCCCTCTCATTGATACTTTGCTAATTAACTCTTATGTTGTTACTTAATAAGCCTATCCTTTTTTTTTGGAGACTTAATCCCCATTCAACAAGAGCTGTACAAATATGACATAGAGAAAAAAAAATCAAAGAAACAAAAAGGAGTTCACGAGAGTCAATTAGATTTACCTATATCAATGTTGTAATTGTAATGGGACCTCTTCATGTGTATATCTTTGTGTATATATTGGTGAATTTGCCAACTTTTAATGGAGCAAATGGGGTCACCAAGTTCCCATTGCTGAATCCTTACCTTCCAAATCTTGAATGAAACATAGGGTTCACATGTGACATGTATCTTGTTTTGTCTCTTGTCATCTTATTGGTACCTTGTGGCCCTTTTTGATGATCATTAGAATCTTTCCATGTTACCCATAGGAGAATAAATATATTAGGTGGTGGAAATAGATTTATAAATTATATAGTTATAGGTGATTAGAGGCAAAGTTGAGTTGATAGTTTCCAAGACTATTAATATTGTTCTTAACTATTTAATTAAATTTCTATGCTAATAATAATGAAATTCAACTTTATTATCTGTCCTAAGGGATTGAAAATGGTACCAGCCAACTTTCATGATATAGTCCATAACCCTTTCACAAATGTGGCATTGAAAGACAAGGGTAAGATATGAAGGGGCCACTGAAGGTACTCACGAACGGAGGAACCAAATTCCCAATCTCTAGTATTCCTAAAATAGTTTTCCTTACTCTTTATCTTTCTTTACATTTTAATTTTTGTTGTCCTCTTATTTCCCAATACAACAACTACACAAGAAGTTAAAAGTTGGACACATATAGATATGTTCATGTACATCTCATTCTCCTCTATTGTCCACCAATTGTGCCTTAACTTTTTTCTTAAAGGAAAACAATTAGTCTCCTTGTCTCTGCCTATTGTCTAAGATGACAATTAATTTTATGGCTCTCCACACAACTCCATAAATCACTTATAGCAGTAGTTCTTTTGTGACAATTTAAAATAATTGCTAAAAATTCCTAAGGTAGCAATTACAACCATCACATAAATATATTTGTAGAATGTGTGACAATAATAGACTTTACGCAATGGTTTGAAGGTAGCAGTTCTAAATCAATGCAATATATGTTCCAAGACAGCAATTTGACATAGCAGTTCAAATCCACACTACTATTAGGCAATGTTTATTCTACAACAGTTTGGAATTGTTGCTTTATGTTGAGAAAAGACAATGGTTTTAAAATATTTCAATAGTAGTTCATAAAATTAAAGATAACAGCAGTGTTAAAAGGTTAATGCAGCAGCTCAAAACTATTGTATAATCCTTTTTTTTTCTTTCTATTTTTTTTTTTGTATGGTAACATAGTGTTATAGAACCATTGCCTTATACCTCCTTTTTCTTTTTTTTTAAGGATAATGCAACTCTCCAAATTTTCTGTTGCTACATTTTATAGGTTTTCTTTTTTTTTTAAAAAAAATCCCTATCTATTTTTATACCTTTAAAACCTAGCCATTACCTTGCTATGCCATTGTCCTTGTCCTTCTTGTCCGCATCCTCGTCCTAGCCCATGGCCTCTTGTCTCTCAGCCCTCTTTCTCTCTCTATCTCTCTCTCACACTCATAGTTTATCTTTCTCTCCTCCCCTCGATATAATTATCTAGCATATCACATTGTCTTCGTCTCTCTATCTCTGTCATTGTCTCTATCTATGTCTCTCTCTCTATTTTTTCTTTATTTTCTCTGTAAAGATCTACATAGATGCACTAGATTTAAGTTCATCTTCTTGATTTGATTATTCATAATTAGCTACATTTTGATGTTTTCTTGAAATTGCAATTTCTATTATTTTATTTTTTTATGATTTTTTATCTTTTTCATTTGGTTAAATTCTATTGCGTTTGATTTGCTTACTTCAATTTGTGTTAATTGTGAGTGGAAATGTTGGTAGTGACATGGTGTCTCTGTGTCCTTACAGTTTTTTTAACTTTTCTTTCCTCTAATGTGGTTTCCATCTCGCTATTTGGGTGGGTTCTACATTGTCTTTACATTTTGTTGCATTGCTTTGCATGGCTGTGATTTTGTACTTTGAGTAGAAGTTTGTTTATCTAGCTAGGGTAGTTATTGTTCCAATATTACAAGCATCTTTGCAAGAATTTTCTAAGAAGGTACAGGATCTAAATGGTTTGAAATAATTTATTGTTCAGTTTCAAATCACTTCAAACTTGTTGGTTTGATCTCTTCAAATTTGAAAAGGAGCAAGGACTCAAAGTTAAGTGGGATTTTAAGGTTGAAATGCTTGCAACCTTGGGTAAAGATTTTGAGCTGTATGTGAAGGCTATGTTTCCTTGCATTGGCAACAAATTTGTAAGGAACAGTACAAAAACATTTTGCACCAACAAACATGGATTTGGCAAATTTGATGCTATCAAGTACAAAACTTAATCTTATAACATAATTATTTTGTGTTTCTTTAAGGTATATCCTAGATAATTAACATACAATTTTTGATGCTTAAGTCATTACATTGATGATGGTAGGAAATCCTACAGAGGTTCTCATTTGGCTTAGTTTCTCATTAATGGAGATCCTACAAAGGATGTCAAGAAAACTATTCAAGAGTTGAAAGAGTATGACTCTAAGGCTATTAAACCGTGTTGCACATTGGCTACATGATATTTCTAGGCAACTTTTTAAGTTTACAAGAACAATGACGATCTTTTATTTCTCTCCCATTAACAATGTAAATCAAGTCAATGGTATTGAGTGAAAGAGATTAAATTCAAGAATCTTAAGTAAATTTCTGGGAATGGTATTTTGCTATTTTTCCATCCTCTGCTACTAAGTAGGTCCTTTTGATTCTTTGTGATGTTTATGTATGGTATTGCAAACACTTGTCTTAGTTAATAGCATTTTATCTCTATATGTTGTATTTTTGTAATAGAAAATTAGGCACTTTGATGTTATTGATATATAATTCGTGTTCATTTTGTCTTGTCTTTATTTTGTGTTTTTCTTTAGGCCAGTAGGATTTTCTCATGCATAGCATTTCATCCAACTGGTATACTCTAACATAAGGACTAAGTTCCAATTATAAGTACAATTTGGTCACTTAAATTCAATTACTAAAGATTAAATCATCTTTCATTTTATGTTGGTAACAATTCCGATAGACATTGCTGCCTAATGCATAGTAAACGTTTCTAGTTTCACTAGAAACTGCTATATATTCTAAGAAAACTTGCTACCTATTTCTCCAATGACTGTTATCTATTTCTCTACTGACCATTGTCTATTTCTCCAATGACTATTGCTAATTGTAAGAAATTCACTACATAAACAAATAACAAAATGTTTTCTAAAACAATAAAATTGTCACGTATACTCTTCATAGCTACAGGATATTCAATATAAAAAGTATTGCAATAATCATTTCAAATCACTACCTAAAACACATTTATGTAGTAGTTTCATATTTGTTGCTTTAGGCTAAGAAAACTACTATGTAAGATCTATTACAACATTTGCAAATTTAGCAAACTAGAAGCTACTACATTTAAATTTAAGTAGCAATTTTTACAATAATAACAATGGTATTAAATTGCTGATAGTGAAAACGGAACAACACAACCTTTATTGAGAGATGAATTTGATCAATGCACTTCCTAAGTTTGTCATTAAAAAATGACAATATTTGAGTTAGGCGTATCCCTATAATATATAAAATGCCTAATTCCCCATTTGCAATTTCCTCTTCCTTTTTACGAAAAAGTAAAAATAGGCACCCAATGAAAAATTGATTGAAGAAGAGTTGAATCCAATTCAATAATTCTCAAACAACCTATTATGTCATAAGTAATAAGATAATAAATCATTGTCATGCAATCGTATGGATCAAAAGGAAATGCCTAACATTGCTAAAACATAGCCTATACAATTAAATTGGAAGTAGCTCACAAAATTGTACTCCATTTTTTTATCACGTCATTAGCTCCATAAATCTTAGAGAATATATCCCACTATTAAAGCCATATATGAGACTTAATAGTCACAAGTGAATGAATGGAATTAGGACAAAATGTGTGTCAATCAAAGCTTTGGAAAAGCATCTATCTTGAAGTTCTTATTTGTTCAATTCTATGAACATAGATGTGAAATTTAGAGAAAATTTAAAAGATTTTTTTTTTTTGGGTGTTGCTCATAATTCAATAAAAAAATACAAAAAATCAATTAAATAAAAATTTATTTCTTGGTCATATATCTCTATATGCCATAGAATCAAATTGTTGAACTCCAAACCTCACTCATAGAAAACTTTCTCCTCCTCAATTATGCTAAACTAAAACACAAAAAATAAAAGGTTGTATTTCAAAGTTGTCTATGAGTGTTTACATTTGCTATCTCAATATCTAATTGTTTTGTTTTACTTTAATTTGTTGATTTGTCTATCAAGAAAGAAACTAATTTTAAAATCATAATATCTTCATAAGTGTATGTAATAGTTAAAAGGATCATGCTAATGGGTGTCTTTTGTGTAACCATCAGAATGTGATTATTTTTATTATTCTTATTATTATTATTTTTAATTAGAATGGGGAAAGAGACAAAATCTCATCTAATTAATGGAATAAAAGAATTGATCTTTTCATGGGTATATTAACCATATAGCCAAGGCACCCATTAAATATCCTAGATAACATTTTCTTATAACAATCCATAATCATAAAATGATCAGTTCGTTAACTACATTCAATGAAAAACATATAATTAAGATGCAATTTTATATGCTATATATTTTTTATGTTTTTCTCCCACCAAATGTGTACAATAGTAAATTATTTCTTTCACTATTATTTCCTTATTTACTTAAACCTTCTCACAAGGAGTGAATAAGTTTAATTACGTTAACATAGAAAAGGGAAACAAAAAAATAAAAAAAAATTACGTTTTGTTATACAACAATCAAAAAAAGACCTTAATAAAAGGGCTAAATGTATCACTCCAAGGGACGCAATAATACTCACAAGAAAATACAAGGGTTGCATTATTCTAAAAAAATTAAAGTATATTTAATACATGCAAATTGAAATATATTTTACTTTTTAGTTTTGATTCCAACTAGAATAGGATCAATTAATAGGAAAAACAATTTGAATAGAAAATAATAATTAATAATTTGAATAGAAAACAATAATTTTGTATCCTCAACAATACATGATGTTGTTAGACCAAAGGTTGCTCAAACCTAGATAGTCTTTTAAGCAAGTATTGGTTTCTAACCTATATACCAAGAGAATAGAGAGCTTTAAACATATGCATGGATAAGCTTGAAATTTTATTGAAGACCAATACTTACAAAGGCTTGAGTGCTTGAGCTTGAAATACTTAAGATTATGAATACTCTTAAGGCTTAATCATGAAAAAATAAAACACACTTATTTACAAAATATTTACAAGAGATTGAAGGGCTTAGTGAAGGCTTAGTGGGAGGCATCTGAAGATACTCTGGATTTTGAAGCCAACCAAATGCTTCAAGAGAGAGGCCATTTATAGGTGCTTGAAGATAAAATTGCTTTCAGTGAAAGTAGATGCTTTTGCTTTTGAGGCTTATGTATAAATTGGAGATTGAGTGTTTGACTAGGGATTTTTGTTATGATACCTTGGTTTGTGACTTAAAAGGGTTGAATTAGGTTAAAGAAGGATGTCCCTAAAGTAATCTTTTGCTTGAGATTTCTAATCAAAACAAATTCTGATGTTTATACTTAAAGCTTATATGAGATTGGAGGGGTTGGTTGCTTGCTAATTTGAGTCCTTGCAATGTTTTCTCATAGTACTTTGTTAGGATAAGGCCTTCTTCAATGTAGTGTGAATCTACACTTGTATCTAATAAGGCAATAGTAGTTAGTTTGAAATCACAAATTTGAATTATAATGTTGACAAGCCATTTTTTAGTTGTGATTTTTGTATTTAAAAATAAAAATTCAACTTAGTCTAGGGTAAACATATCAAAATCTGGGTGTTAAGATGTTTCTAAATTGCTTGAGGAGTGTTTGGTTTAATAGGCTAATCCAAAGACTATAATAGAAGAGATAACAGTAGATTATTGTCTACCAATTTCTGTTGCATAAGTTCTTTGAATTTTAGTTTAATTTTGTTAACTTCATGTTAAAGTTCTTGGAGGGTTATAGGTTTTGGCTTGGGTTGATCAAAATGCTTGAAGATATTTGTAAGATTGTAAGGTGTTTGGACTTGTTAAAGTAATAAATGTTGATTAAAGCTTGAAGGTGCTTGGGATAAAAGTTTTTCAAGGTAATGGGTTTTAGCTTGTGGATTATCCATGGAATCAAGTAATTTTAGGATGTGTTCTTGGTCTTTTGTGAGAACACTTACTTGCTTCTCACAATTTGAAGCATATAAGTTGGCAAGTTCATCTACTTAGAGGCCTTGTTCATTTTTTGATGAGGAATTAGAATCAAAAGACTCAATGAATAGGTTTTAGATATGGTCATAAATTGAATCAGGTAATTAGAGGTCTTGAACTTTCTTAGTCTACAATAACAAGCTTGGTGTATGAATTAGCCACATCTGAAGTAGGTTATGGTGGAGCTGTGTGTTGGCTAGGTGTTAGGCTCAAAAGACTATTTGGGCTTTTGGGATTGCTTTTGAGTTTTTGAAATAGGCTATTTATGGATGTATTTTGGAGGCTTATTGATTTTGGAGTATGAAAGATTTCTAATGGGCTTAAAAGGCTTCCTACATTTGGACTACTCTTTATAATAAAGTGAGTTTTCAAATCGCATACAAAAAGAACCTAGTTCCTTTCAAGTTTGTTTTTGTTTATGCTTCAATTGATTTTGAAGCTTGAGATTTGAATAGATTTGTAGGCCTTCTTTTTGGATGAAGCTTACAAGCTCACCAAAGGCTAAGGTATGGTAAGGAATTGGACCATTGAAATGGGTTAGGAGTTTAGATCTTACCATGTCAGCAAGGAGCCTAGGTAGTCTAGCTAGAAACTTCTCTTTCTAGAGGGATTGATTGCCATCTTCTTGCTATGTGACACAAGCTATAAAAGTATCTGTATAGCAATGAAAGTTGTGAAGATACTTAAATTAGAGATTTGAAAGTAATTTGATGGTTTGTCCTTCAAATATGAAGGATAGTTGATGAAATGCTTGGAAATTGCAATGATAAAAAATGCCATCATATCTAGAATTAGTTGGGCTTAATCATCCAAAAGGGTTCTCCTTCTGATCTATGTTAACAGCTTATAGTATTTGGGTATGATCAACTTGGATGAGAATGTTATCCCATTAGCCTTTTAGTTGACTAGTAAAGCTAGCAACTAAGAGTTCAGCAATTATAGGGTCAAAGAGCTGACTTTGGGTGTTGTATATATTTAAGACCATAGTCATCTGCTGGAGGCTAGGGTGTAGTTGCACCCTTGAGCTTCCAAGTGTTAGGAAGTGACACTTCATGCCACTTAATAAGCATGGGTATTTGAATGTTTACATGGTGAATATCAATCTGCCATAAGACTATTTCACCTCTGATGTCATAACTAAGTGCCTTGTGTTGAAGGCTATTTTTTGCTTTTCATTAATGTTGACTAACTTGTTACTTAAATTACTTAAATAATATAAAAAGAATTTAAATTTGAATAATGGTTATAATAAACAATGTAATTACTTAAAGCTATCATTTATTATTCAACTATGATCTATTGTACATTTTGATGAATTTGAAATAACCTTATTATTCTTCCTTAAGCATCCTCACTATCTACATCAAACTTATTTTAGTTTATTAAACTATCAAGCATTGTAAAAACCAAGAATATGTGCCATTATTATGAATAAAGTGATACACCAATTAAGTAACCAAGTAGCCATAAAAGGAAGCACTAAATCCTACAATGGATATAGCAATAGCCTAAGCAGTTTTTTTCTTCCACCCCCAACCTCCCAAACAATAAGTATAGCAACAAGTAAGGTTTAATCATTCTTCATGACCAATGGTGCTATAAGACCCATATAAGGAACTTCTCCACTTCAACTTTCTAGAACCCATTCCAAAACAAATGGATCTAACTACATACTCTTATATATATATATATATAACTCTTCCACCATGAATGCACATTCAATAGTAGCTTTGATTAATATAAGTCTTGGTTCACCATGGTGCTAATACAATTTCCATGATTTCTAAAGATTCAACCTAATCATAATTCTATGGCTTACAAAATATAGCCTTAAAGTTACATCTTAACAAAGAATCAAATTAGAAGAAGATAAATAAATAATTAATTATTATTACAACCAAGCATCAAACCCAAACTAAAATCAAAGTCACCACAATTGAATAAAATAGATCCCTCATTGGAACAATAAAAATGCGCACCAAAAAACCTCCTAGAAGATTCTACAAAAAGAAAAAAAAAATAGAAAACCCATTGGTTTGGTGGTAATGGTGATGGGTTCAATAAGATTGTATCTCTAGAATTGAGCTCATTACACTAGGCTTCAAGGTAATTGATATTTGGGCCTAAGTCCATGTTTTGGGTCAATGAAAGTGGGCTTCATATTTGGCCCTTCTCAAATGATTGAGATACAAAATAATTTAGGCCATGATTTGTAATGAAATTCTTGAGAGTTTGTTAATTTGTTTAACTAAGTGGGCCACATTATAGGGATAATTCTAATAGGCATATAAGTGGTAATTTCTTAACTTTAAATCTAGATGGAGATGGTATAATTATTTAAGGTAACTCTAGTTGCTATCTCAATGGTATAATTTAAGGGTTTTTTTAAAGAATAAATTATTTTTTTAACTACAAATAAAAAAGTTTTTTCTTAATTTTCTCATTATATTATTACTGATATATAAGATCAATTATAAAGAAAAGCAAAGTGATTGGAAGATTATATTATTTATCTCACCAACAACTTAGCCAAAGATTCTAAATATGTTCCATACTTGCATCCCAAATACGAAATAACAAAAGCTCTCTTTATTAGAAAGAAAATGGAGTTTTTCTTCAAATAAAAATAATAAGGGTGGTGGTAGAAGAAAATTCTCTATTGTCATGTCTATTATTATCATGGCTATCATGAGTTGGCCAAAAAGGTAGATCTCTTACCTATTAGCAAATTCTTTACCATGAATAGCCATATAGAAGTAAAGATGGCAAAGTTTTAGATGATTGTTATCCTTTAGAATGTTTTTCTATGTTGCATCTCAAAAGTACAAGGGCATAAGTAACCAAATATTTTTTATTATACAAGAAGCAATTGAATTTCTTAACTCATCAATTATCTATATTCATGCTTGGAGTTTAATATAGGTCAGCAACTGATCCCATCCCTAGGTGATTATGATCCCTATTCAAAATGTGAGCATAAGTATGCTAGACAACACATTGGTTACTTGTAAATCTGACAAATTTCTTCCAATTGGAATGATTGTTAACTATATGTTGATTATGAGTACTTGATGCAAATTAAATGGACATATCTAACTAGTTAACTCAACTCAACCATTAATTCTCTTTGATGGCTTTCCATCCACTAATTGTAAGTTTGAGTGGTTGGAAAACTTTTTTTTTTAGATTCTTTAATGAAATTTACTATCATAACTACATAAGCATCAATATGTAAGCCATTAGACAAAATGATTATTAATTGTTGACAATATAATAATTTAATCAATTTTATCTTTGATCCAACTTTAAACCTCATTTTTAAAAAATAAATGAAAATAAAAATAACCTTTCTTTACTCCATATATTAGAAAGAGGAAAAACTTGAATAAAAGATTGAACATACTCTTGAATTTGATGTGTTGAATCTCAATTTTGCTCTATTTTAATAATCTTTTCATTATTGTACAAATTTATATTAATAAAAAATTTGAAGCTTTAATTTAAATGTAAAAAAGTACAATTTTAATGTACTTTTCATATATATATATATATATAACTTAATAATTTTAAATGCACACAAAGTCATGGAAAGCCCCTCTTAACTAATACTTTTCTTTTTTTGATTTTTTTTTTTGAATGTTGGCTACTATGTAGCATTGAGAATTTCTCTTAATACATAAACTTATTTGTTTTGATTTTATAACTGCTATCAACACATGTAATTAAGAACAATGCAACTTATGAGTTACAACTAGTACATATAGTGGAAATGTTAGATGTTAGGGGTGACTGAGGGAACATTGATCCCAATTACTTTGGTTATTGTAATGTTGAAGTCTTGATATACATATTATCTACCTCATATATTATCTAGTAGGCAATAATATGTAATAATCATGTTATAGGTTACAAGTTACAAGTTACAAGTTGCACTTTTATTTGAATTTTCCTTATTTTGTTAACAAGGTCTAACCTTGCATACAATTTTATCCAAAAATTAGAAATTAGGTCATTGGTTGACTATTGTAGTCATGCTCTTTATTATGCTGGTAGGTTAGCTTTTTTGAGTTATGTCTTTCTCTATTAGTTAAGACTTTTAAATAGAGAAGCATTAGTTATGTCTTTCTCTTTATTATTTTGTTAACATACTGTTGTTCTGCATATTCATATCAACTTAGGATTAGAATAAGAATTCCAAGCTAAACATTCTTGTTAATTAAGGATTAGAAGAAGAAGTTCATGCTAATTAATGACAAGAATAATATGTATAAATAATTGGTCACTTTTCTTCATTTTCTAGGTTGAAATTGCAAGTGGAAAGAATAAGAGAGAAAGGTAGGGATTGTTATTTGTCAAGAGTTAAGGTAGCATCTTTTATGAATGAGTTAAAGAGGGGAATAAGGTGGTTTTTAAGGGAGAGGATGGGAAGAGAAAAAGCTTTGGGTTAAAGAGATGGAAACTTCTTACGAAGTGCACAAGCAAACGAGAAAAAAAAAAAAAAGGAAAACCCTTAATGATCTATCAAAAAGAAGGAATTTATGACTAACATCTAGATAGGTCACATGATTATAACATCTTTGATTATACTATTTGGTAAGAATTCAAATCATGACTTTGAAAAAAAGATTCTTCATCTTTTTGTTGCCAATTTTGTCTTTTCACTTTAAATGGAAAAAAGGGTTAGAAACTTGTCTTTTCTCTCTTACTTTTTTTTTCATTTTGTGATATTTTTCACAGTGACATTTTATATTATTTTCCTTTCCTTTCCATATGTTCCTAATAGTACGCCCACATGTTGCAATTTTTGTAAACAATAGTATGTTAGCAATGTATATACATCTTAACATTTACCCAATTGTGACCCATGATAGGATACAAATTATCCAATTAATGCTATAACAAACATACAACACTCATCATATTTGTTGTTGTATTGACCTAATACAAACTTCTCCTCTTACCCAAGATAAACATTTTTTTCTTTCCACCCTTTGAGTTTTTCTTCATATACATTCATTAAGGATATTCATACCTTTTTTTTTAATCTCCCTGTACAAGTGGGTAGACCTAACTACCTTGTTATCCACCATATGATGATAGAGCCAATAGCCATTCTTCATTTAATTACTAGCTCAATATTTTTATTGAAAGTGACCTTAGACTTATTCAAGTTGATTAATTGGCCTGAAGCCTATAATTATAGATGTGTATGGATTCTTCTCTAGTAGTAAAACTTGATAATTTTTTTTTAAGTAATAACAACCCAAAACAAAATGAGAACAATAAACCATGAAGATTTATTTAGGGCAAATATATATCCTTTTTTTCCTTTTCCTTAGTTATATATTCTATCATGGTTGAAAGACTTTTCAACACAAACCATGCCTAATTAAGTTTAAGGGAAATTTTATTTAACTTTTTTCTTATGAGTGAGTTAATAATAATTCAATGCAAAAAAAATTAAGAAATAAAATAAAAAGTAAGGTATTTTTATGGTGAGTTAATTTGGTTCATCGAAAAAAAAAAAGTCAAAATAATAAGCATTAAATTTAAATTTTTTTAACAAAATTCAATGAAATTTAAATTTAAATACTATCTATAATTTAGAGGAGAGAATTATAAGAATGAGATTAAATTTTTATTTATATAGCTCATAGCATTATTTAATGGATTTTGATCAAATAAAACATTAATAACAATAACTTTAATTTTAAATTTTAATTTTAATCAAATTAGTGTGTGTGTGTGTGTGTGTGTATATATATATATAGTGTGTGTGTGTGTATATATATATATATATAATATATATATAGAATAAAGTATAGAATAATTCTCTTAAAAAAGAGAGAAAGAAAAGAAAAAGGATAAATAAGAAACAGAAAACCATCACATAAGCACCACAAGTCCACAACTGAGGAGACCAGCTAGGTAAGGACCAAGCTCATTTCACTACTCATTCATCTCTAAGTTCAAAGTCCATAATACAAAGTTACTGGGCTTAAGAATTGAAAACTATTAATTTGATGGCCTACAATCATTGAAAGATTACAATGGGCTTACCCAATATAAAAGCTCCTTCGAAGAATGCACCTAAAACATGCCAAAATCCCACATGCATGTCTTTATGTGCCACTAAGAAGCACAAATGGAAACATCACACCTTTGAAAATAATCAATAGTAATTTAGTCATATCATCCTATCTAGCACTCTTCAATGACATAAATATCTCCAATGAAAATACATACATCCATTATCACTAACTTATGAAAAAGTGACTTGAAGTTCCATCCAAATTATCTAGTCACATACTTCCAATAGCATTAACTTTTTGATTATGAAACGACATGTAAATTAGAATGGGCACATTTGTATTTCAAAATGTTGGCTATGTCAAATTTATGAGTGTACATGCATCATTATATCACACCAAATTTTAGTGAATGGCTTAGTGTATAATTAAAATCTTTTTAATAGTTGTTTAAGAAACATTTGGAGACCCAAAAAAATTGCAAGAAGGAAAAAGAAATAGAAGTTTAGGAACAATAAAGGGGTTACAATTTAGATAATTATAGGACTGATATTTTAAAAGTTCTAAACTAATAATTACATGCATTGTAATTAACATTAATAAATGAGATTTCTCCAAAATTCAACTTCAAATCACATCTTCCTTTAACCCCATTAATGTAAATTCCTTTGTGATAATTTCATTCTTTTCAACTCAACAATCACAAGAATCATGCTAAAAGCAACATCAATTTGCACATACAAAACCACATTCTTGTAACAATTTTTTTTTTAACTACTTGTATGCATGGGCATCATGTTCATAACAACTATTTCAATTGCAACTACTAACCATTCACACATTTATCCTTTGAATGAAAAAAAAAATTTTTGATCCAGACTAATTTTTATACATCCTTAACAGTAAAACAAAATAATACTCGCCATAGCCCAAGAAAAATCTAAACCAAAACTAAGGCATTATGAATAGCTAATATGATTGCTCAATAATTGACAATACGATAAAAAAAGAAATTTAGTAAATAATATCAAAATTGGAAATCACAATGTAAAATAAATAAATAAATCAACAAAAAAATAGAATAAGTAAAAAGTTTGAAAAAGGATACACCAAGTAAAAACCATGAGCAAATGAGCTAGCCAACACAACTGTAAACAATCGATCCCTCAAAATAAGTCTATGGCATAATGAGAGTCAAACTAAAACACTATAATCACCCATAAAGGCCATACATTAGATAATCACAATTCAAAAAACATATAATGAATCGTACAGAGAATGAAAAAAAAAATAATCACCAAAAAGAAAAAAAATTGGTGGGGCACTTAGTCAAAGGAAGAATAGAACATAAATGAGAGGAATCCAAAACTTGAATGAGGCACCTTTGTTTTGCTTCCTAATGGGTGAGTGTCTCCAAAAAAATTCAAACATAGATATTAATTCTAATCAATAACAAATCAATTAACAAATATTTCAAAGTAGAAACATATGTATAATACAACACTTTCTAGGTTAGTTCTCACGAGTCATCCTTTCATCAATACATTTTTTTCTCCTCTTTCACTTTCATTCTCTATTTTGTTTTCAACATTATTATATAATTTAGTTCTTTCCTTCTTAAGGCTTTACTAATGTGTTTCATTGGTCAAATTCAATGGCATTTCTTTCAATTGTAAACTTTGTAAGAGATGTTGAAAACTATAATTATGATTATAAAAGATTTCTATGACTAAAACTATGGGTGATACTTACATTATAAATGTTGATGAGTTTAGTTGTTTAACTATAACTTATGCCCACCTTATTAATAATATTAATTGTGTATATATTTTTCTTTATTATGAAAGTTTAGATAGATAATATAATGCCTAATTTCATTTCATGATATCAATTAGTGACATTTTATTTTCTTTTATTTTAAGTATTCTTTTATTGTATTTTATTTTTATATATTCAATTACTTAAAGATGCATTGACCTAATTGATGATAGATTAGCCATTAATGTGAAGTTTGTTATTGAGAATAAGTATGATGGTACATGCAATCCTTGTGATCTACCAATTTTAGGGAAATTGGAATTAAAGGAAGAAGTTTTGAAAAAAATTGGAAATTTTCAATAACAATCAGTAGGGGCTGAATAATTGAATTCATAGCATGGTGGGAGAGAAAAAGTTTGGTTAGTCGAATAGAGAGAGCTTATGAAAAATTGGAAGGAGAAAAGGGTTGCTGCCTATTATAATCACCAAAATTACTATGTTATGCCAAAAAGCTATAGTTGTCATGTTAGAAAAACTATGAGTGTTATGCCAAAAAAATAGAAAGGAGAAAATGGTTGCTATATATGAAACTTAAACATGTCCTGGGTTAGTTGAGAAAAATAGCGAGGAGAAAATAGTTACTACACCTATTTATAAAAGGCCTATTTATAATCACAAAAACTTATTTGTTTGTAGCATGAAACGTGGGATTGTTGTGCCTAAAAAACTAAAAAGTGCATTGGATGTGAAACATTTTGTTGTGCTAGCTAATAAGGTTACAAAGCTTAAGATGTAAGAATATAAGAAGGCAACTTATCACTTTATAATACTATAAATGTACTTGACTCTTATATTTAATAGTTTGTTACTTTTTTCCCTTGATTAGTCCTAAATCATAATGATGATAATAGTTTATAAGTTATGACATCACCTTTTTTAATTAAATTCAAATATTTTGATCAATATTAAATTTTGTTTCATTTAAATATGTGTAAAATGTTTGCTATTTGAATACCAAGGATTCAACTTGGCCACTGTATGGGCATATTTTACTTAATGTTATGAGGCAAATTGAACATGTAAATTGTAATGATGTTTAAGATACCATCAATAGGTTAAAAAATGTCAATATCCCAACACATTGCTCATCTCATTTACACAAATAATGCAACATCTTTGATATTGAATCTAACATCATTTCTTTCAGTTGTAAACTTTGAAATAAATGTTAAAATTTGTAATTATTATTGTATTATTCTATCATATTGATTATCATTCTTAGTTGAACTCAAAAAATAAATCGCTGTAACTTTTTTTTTCTCAAGATAACGTAAAACATTAAAATAAAAAATTGTAATATTAAATTATTGATTTATGTACCAAAAAGTAAAATTTTTATTATTTTAACTATAAATTTTATGAGTTTTTTGTGAGAAAAAAATAAAATTATTATTAATTTATTATGCTCTATATATACACACATGCATACAAGTATATAGGCATCTCATGTGCATACCCTTTTTTTATATATTATGTAAATAAATAATATATATTTAATTTTTACATCAATTTTGTTTTATTTATATATATATATTAATTAAATATCAAATTTCGTTTATATATATATATATATATATATATATATAAATAATTTATTTTTAATTTTTAATATTTACGATATTTTAAAAATTATACATATACACACATATTTTTGTATATATATCTTGTAAATAATTCAAAATATATGTAATATGTAGAATATATTTTTAAATTTTTCATACAAATTAATATGTAAACAATTTAGATTAATATATAATTTTTTTTTCTATCTATTATAAATAAATAAGTCATCGTACAACTATAGTTTAATAATAAGAAAAAAGTTAATGTAAAAATAAAAAATTATATACTTTACATTCAAATTAATATATAAAAATAAATAATAAATAATAAATATTTTTTTATCTATTATACTATATGATAAATAAAAAAATATTTTTTTTGAATTAACTTGTTAACTTATAATTGAAGTGAAAAGTGTTAAATTTAGAAATTGCAATCTAAAAATAAATAAATAAATCAATCAATCAAAAAAATAATAAAACAAGTAGAAAGTTTGAAAGAGGATACACCAAGTAAAGGCCATGAGCAAATGAGCTAGCTAACATAGCTATAAACAATTCATCCTTGAAAATAGATGTATGGCACAATGAGAGTCAATTTGAAACACTACAATAACCCATAAAAGCCAAATATTGGACAATTAAATTTCAAAACACATGTAGTGAATAGTCCGCAAATGAAAGAAAAAAATAATCACAAAAAAATGGTGGGGAATTTAGTTAGAGGAAGAATTGGAACATAAATGAGAGGAACCAAAAACTTGAATGGGGCACCTTTGATTTGCTTCTTAACGAGTGACTCTCTCCAACAAAATTCAAACACAGACATTAATTCTAATCAATAATACATAAAGCAACAAAAATTTTGAAATAGAAACATGCGTAAAATACAAGACTCCACAAGTCAATTCTCATAAGCCATCATTTCATCAACACTTTTATTTTCCTTTTTTCACTTTTTTTTCTCATATTTTTTACCAATGTTGCAATATAATTTAACTCTTTCCTTCTTGGGGCTTCATTGATGTGCTTTGCTGGTTTGATCCAATGATGTTTCTTTCAATTGTAAACTTTATAAGAAACGTTGAAATCTATAATTATGATTATGAAAGATTTCCATGGTAGAAACTATGGGTGTTGCTTGCATGGCAAATGTTCATGTGTTTAATTATTTAAATATAACTTATGTCCACCTTATTATGAAAGTTAAATAGACAATATAATGTCTAATTTCATTTCATGATATCAATTAGTGATGTTTCATTTTATTTTATTTAAAGTATTTTATTTTTCTTTATTCAATTAATTAAAGATGCATTGACCTAACTAATAGTAGTTTAGCCATTAATGTCAATTTCATTAATGCATTGGCTTTGCTATATTTAGCATATATTTGGTCCAGTTGTTGCCACTATATGGGTGGTAGTGGAAGGTGAAAATGATAATTTAATATTTGGAGATTTTTGTAATTGGATGACTAAGATTTGGAATGATTATGCATCAAATATAACACATGGCTTAACTAATACTAATTTCAATCATATTTCTAGTTCAAACTTTTTTGGCCAAGCCAAAATTGATCTTAATGATGTACCAAAGTTAATGACAATTCAAGATGCCTTTAGAATTATTAGGATCGTAGGTAATTCCTATCTTTTTTCATGTATGTGCAAATAATATATTTATTTGTGTTCAAATAATTAAGAGTTTTGACATTTTTAAATTTTTTTTTTCTTGAATGGTATAAGATTTATGGGAAAAATGGACAAAAAGAGAAAATATGCTTATGTTAAGTAACCCCCCAAAAAAGGAAAATATTTTTGTTTTTATCTAGTTTAAAATTTTAAATATTTTTAAATTCTAGATAATAAACAAAATGGTTTGGATGTGTTGAAAGTGTTGGTTTCATGTAATTACAAAGGTAGCTAGCTTAGTTTTCCATAATATAATAACTCCTATAGAAAATAGTTTTAAATGCAAGCATTATTCTCAAAGCAAAATTTAAAATACAATCCAATTCAATTTTCTCCTAAGTTACTCATTACAGCATTGTGAATGACTCATAAAAGTGAAAGTATGGTGTAGGAGAGATGTAAATAGACTTCATTACCATTTTGCATTTTCATTTGCCCTCAATGTCATATTGATTTGTTTTGCTAAACATGTTTGCTAAGGTGAAAAAACATTATTTGTAGAATATAGGATGGAGGAATATCATCCTCCTAGAGATTACCTATAAGACCATCCTAATAAGAAAAACAAATGTATTGAAAGGGGAAAAAATAATAAAAACTTGTTGCATTTTCTCATAACATTTCTGCCATGCAAGATATAGGTCAAAAGGTCTACTAACTTCTGCCATGTAATTTTCCAAACTAACTTCCTACATGAAAGACATGGAAACAAAGGTAAAATCTTTATAGAGCTGCAAACTTTGAAGTTGAGTAGAACAAATGCTATAAACCAACCAAAAAGTTCCCACATCAGTATTCATTAGAAGAAAGGATGATGGACATGAATAACTCATAACTAAATTGAGACTAAAACTAAAAAACAAAAACAACAGAGGATGTATCTTGAGTCAATTTTCTCTTCCAATTTCTATTGTAATATTTCTAGTTGTCATAAAAGAAATCAATAAATGCTTAAAATTTGCCCCATTGCTTTTTTTTTTTTAGACTTATGCCTAATTTCTTATCAAGATATGACAAGACCCTTAGTCTAAATTTTAACTTTAATCTCTTGTGATGTGTAACTAGCAATGCATCTACATGGCAAGAAATACCGAGCACAACTTTCTAATGGTCATGTGCTTCCTAAATCATAAATACCAACTCAATGAGGCAAAGAACCCAAAAGTAACAAAGGAAACTAACTTAGCAAAAGATTATGGAGTGGACTAAAGCTTTTAATATTGAAACATGAGAATACAATCTATATAGTAATGACATGCAGCAAATTCAGAAAAGTTTCCAACTCTAATGATGCATGTTGCCAAAAAACATAATAAATAAAGATTATATTTGTTGGCACCAAGTAAGAATAATGTGGAAGAGTGGATCCTCTAGCTTAATATCAACATAGTACTAAAATTGTTTTAGATTCAGGCACACAAATATACTATTATCTTAGTGCAGAGTCAAACTCCTTACCTGCTTATTTGGTCTTTGTCTAAAATTTCCATATCTTTGAAATTGATTAGACAACTAAAAAAGTTTTTATAGTTCCCTTGAATTCTCTTTTTATACTAGCCTGAATAAAGTAGCAAGTACTAGTTTCAACAAGTTAGGGCTTAAACAAAAAGGTACTATAAGTTTAATCAATTAATGGGAATTCTCCAAAATTTGAACCCCAAATCCCTTATCTTCATTTCACCCTATTAATACAAATTCCTTTACAATAATTTCATCATTTTCAACTCAGAAATTATAAGAATTATGCTAAAAACAACACCATTTTGCACATAAGAAAGCATATTCTCAAACTACTCGTAGGCATGGGCATTGTGTCCATAACATTTACTTCAGTTGCAACTACTAACCATTTTACACATGCTTATCCTTCCAATCAAAAACTTGAATTTATGATCTAGAATAAGTTTCATACATCCCTAATAGAAAAGTAAATTGATACTTTAACAACCTAATAAAAATTTAAACCAAAACTAAGGCACCTGGAGTAGTTGATATGATTACTCGACCATTAACAACATGGTCAAAAAATTTAGTGAAAAGAATTAGAATTGGAAATTACATTTTGATAATAATTAAATAAATAAATTAATAAAATAGTAGAACAAGCAGCAAATTTGTAAAAGGATACACCAAGTAAAATCCATTAGGAAATGCCTTAGCTCTAGCATAACTATAAACATTTAGGCCTGTGGCATAGTAAAAGTTGAATTGAAACATTACAACCACCTATAAAATTTGATCATTAGATGGTCAAAATTCAATTCCCATTCAGTGAATCATTCATCAAATGAAAGATTGAAAAAAAAAAAAAGGAATCATAAAAATTTGTGGGAGAGTTTACTCAAAGGAACAATAGGAGCATAAATGAGGAAAACTAAGAACTTCAATGGAAAACCTATGTTTTGCTTCCTAACTGTTACCTCTCTTTTACAAAATTTAGACACAGACATTAATTTTAATCAATAATAAATCAATCAATAAAGATTTTGAAATAGAAACATGCATGTAATACAACACAAACCCATAATAGATATTTGATGAAAACTCACCGATTTGAGGCATAATAATTGGATGATGAGAACATAATTGGATGTTGATTTGGAAAGTGCTTGTTCTTTGTCCAAACCTAAAGGGCCCATTTGCCACTCGAGTTGCATTTTGACTTTTAATAGAATAATGTGGGATGGAATTATTACATTTAATCTAAATAGAAAGCTAACTAATTTAAAGTATACCTAATTTTAATTTTAATAGTTATTTTATGTTTTCAAAAATAAAATTAATGGCAAATGTGGTTAGTGCATGTATTTGATGGGACCCTTTCTTTTGTTGAAAATTAGATTATCAAAAATATCAAGTTATTTAATTTTCCTCCAAAATTGAAAATAATAACTTTTTTTTTTTGGTATCATAAGTTTGTTAGTTATTCAACCCACTTGTTAATTGTTTGTATTCTTTATATTTTTCAATGATTTGATTTCAATATTAGTTAATATATTTAAATTTTGATGGTGATTATGATAGATGCTTGATGGTAGGAATTCAATTACAAGCTATCAACCCCAGAAGAAGGACAAATGAAAAGAAAACTTTAGTATAAAATATAAGGCATAATTATACTTTGTATCCTAGATTATGAGAAATTATTGAAAATATATTAATATTATCAGTTAATTTGGACAAAATCTTAAAATGATACTCTTATATGTAATATAACAACAAAAACCTCATAATTTGTTGGAGTTTTTAAAATAAAATAGAAAGAAATGTGATAGGTTGTGCCTCTTAACTAACTTAAAAAGGTGTCTTATAGTGGGGGCCCTAGTTTACTGATATGAATGTGGAATGTTTAGGTCATTCCATTAAGCTAATGGGCATGGCATTAAAGCATTCACGAAAAAGAAATGGACATAATGGCCTTTTAATGTGTCAATTATCTAAAAGAAAACTACAATGTTTTATCATCATATGTGTGAATTGTTTCTACAACTTATCAATAAGAATAGTTCGTTCAAAGCTTGACTACCACATTATTCAAATCTATTGTAATGTGCCCTTCACTATGTAGAGGTTTAATTTGTAAGACACCTTTACTTATGCATATGACTATAGAATTGTTGAAGATCCTTTCTATTTTTTGATATTTTGAAAATGGTGAGGGATTGTTGGAGCTTTCAAAATAAAAAGAAAAAAATGTGATAGGTTGTGCCTCCTACAATTTGAACCCAAGATGGGTGCGTGGTGCCAAAGGACACAACCACTAATCCAATTACCCTCAAATAGTTATTTATTATGTCAATTGAGTAATAAATGTAACTTTAATAAATAACTAAAAATACTGTCTAATGGGTTTTGAACCCATGATCTTTGATCTATGAGTTGCAACTAAAGGTTGTGACCCCTGGACTAAACAATTATTACACATTAGTTATCAATTAACTACTTTATATGTTGTTCCACAGTAAATGATAGAAAATAAAAAAAATTGTGTCCATAGCATTTGAACTCATGACCATTCAAGATGTTAATCGTAAGACCAAAGGTATTTATTGACAAATAGTCACCACTCTCTCCTTGCTAATATGTTCTTTATGTAAAATGTCCATGTTGTTGAAGTTGATTAGATAGCCAAGGTTTCTCAATGACTTTAGCATCTACTTTCTTTCTTTACACTTATCCAACATCTCTAAGACATTATAAGAAATAATGATAATGTTAGCACCCAAAACATTAGCAAATACTTCTAGTACACCACTATCATGAATGAAATAAATTCCAAGATTGAGGAAAATAATTTTAGGACAAAATATCTTAGCGATGATGGCAAGGTTTAAGATAAACAAATTGATAGTGCCATAAGCATGAAAAAGCAAAGAATAATCTTCCAATTAATTGAATCTAAAATGGAAGTGTGCGTTGCCAACATAGGAAGAGAATCATGTTTCAAAGTGAGTGCAAAAGGAAAAAGTGAGGGTTTCTCTGCTACACAAAGTTTCATCACATAAATAAGGTAAGAGATTAAAAGAGACCAAATCAACTCAAACAAGGTTCTAATGGCTAAAGTCAACCAAAATGGTCATGGCATGAACATGACAAGAGTCTAGAAAAAATTGAGAATGAGTAAGATGGTACATGCAATCCCTATGATTTGCCAATTCTAGGGAAATTAGAGGTAAGGGAAGAAGCTATGTGAAAAATTGGAAATTTTCATTAAGAATAGAGTTATTTATGAAAAAATAATAAATAGCATGGTGACTATTATTCTCCTCCACCATAGAATCAATTAGGGTTAAACAATTGAATCCATGGCGTGGTGGGAGAGAAAAAGTTTCATTAGAAGAGATAGTGCACTTGTAAAAAATCAGAAAGAGAGAAGGATTGCTGCTTATTTATAATCACCAAAATTTGTATGTTGTGCTAAAAAAACTGTAGCTATTGTGTTAGAAAAATTGTGAGTGTTATGCAAAAAAAAAAAAAATACTGAAAGGAGAAAAGTGTTGCTACACATGAAACTCAAACATGTCTTGGGTGCTTAAGAAAAATAGAGAGGAGAAAATGGTTGATGCACCTATTTATGAAAGGCCTATTTATAATCACAAAAACTTATTTGTTTATAGCGAGAAACATGTAATTATTATGCCCTAAAAATTGAAAGGATTGTTACACATGAAACTTTTTGTTGTGCTAACTAATGTGGTTATAGAGTTTAGGACATGAGAATATAAGAAGGCAATTAATCACTTTATGATATTATAAATGTACTTGACTCTTATATTTAATAGTTATGTTTCTTTTGTTCCTCAATTAGTCTAAAATCATGATGATGATAATATTTTATAAGTTATAATGTTACCTTTTTTAATTAAATTTAGATATTTAAATCAATATTAAATTTTGTTTCATTTAAATATTTGCAATATGTTTGTTATTTGAATACAAAAGGTTTGAAATGGCCACTGTATAAGTGTATTTTACTTGATCCTGGTGGGCAAATTGAACACATCAAATGTAATGTTGCCTAAGATACCATCAAATAGGTTAGAAAACATCAATACCTTGACACACTTCTCATCTTGTTTACACAAACAATGCAACATCTTTCATAACCAATATGATGATGCTTCTTTCAATTGTAATCTTTGCAAGAGACATTGGAATTTGTAATTATCATTGCAATATTCTATCATATTGATTATCATTCTTGGCTGACCTAAAAAATTATATCATTGCAATCTAATTTTTTTCCTCAACATAACATAAAAATTAAGATAAAAGATTGTAATATTTGAGTCATTGGTTTTATATACCAAAAAATATAATTTTTACTACATTGACTATGAATTTTATGTATTTTCTTGTGAAAAAATAAATTATTTTTTTATTTTTTATTTCTTATTTTTTATTCTATTATGTACACACACACACACACACACACAAACATATATATATTTTAGCTAGGGCAATTATTGTTCTCAGAAGGTACATGATCTAAATGGTTTAAAATAATCTATAGTTTAGTTTTGATCTCTTCAAACATGGTGGTTTCATCACATCAAATTGGAAAATGAATAAGGACTCAAACTTTTAGTGGGATTTTAAGGCCAAAATGCTTGTAGCCTTAGGTAAAGATTTTGAGCCGTGTATAAAGGTTATGTATGCCCTTTATTAGCAAAAACTTTTAAGGAACAAAAGTGGAAGGAAACTTTTTGCACCAACAAATGTGGATTTATCATATTTGATGTTATTAGGTACAAAACTTAATCCTATGTCATGATTATTTTCTATCTCTCAAACATATATCCCAGATAATTAGCATACAATTTTCTCTACTTAAGTCATTACACTAATGATGTTTGGAAATCCTACAGAGGTTCTCATTTGGCTTAGTTTGCCACTGGTGGAGATCTTATAAAAGATGTCAAGAAAACTATTTAGGAGTTGAAAGGGTATGACTCTAAGGTTATTGAACTGTGTTGCATGTTGGCTACATGTACTCTAAGCAACTATTTAAGATTTACAAGAACAAGGAGGATCCCCTATTTATACCCCATTAACAATGTAAATCAAGTTAATGGTATTGAACAAAAGAGATTAAAGTCAAAAATCTAGTAAAAGTAAATTTCTAGTAATGATATTTTGTTGTTTTTCCATCCTCTGCTACCAAGTAAGTCCTTTTGATTCTTTGTAACGTTTATGTGTGGTATTGCAAACACTTGCATTAGTTAGTAGCATTATATCTCTACATGTTGTATTTTCATAATAGAAAATTTGGCACTTTGATGTTACTAATATATAATTCATGTTCCTCTTGTCTTGTCTTTATTTTGTGTTTTTCTTTGGGCTAGTAGGATTTTCTCACACATAGCATTCCATCAATTTGGTATACTCTAATGTAAGAGCTAAGTTCCAATTATGAGTACAATTTGGTCAATTAAGTTTAATTACTAAAGATTAAATCATTTTTTATTTTATGTTGGTAACAATTTTGATAAAAACTATTGCCTAACTTATGGTAAATGTTTCCAATTTCAGAAATTATTATGTATTCTAAGAAAAGTTGTTGCCTATTTCTCCAATGACTGTTGTCTATTTCTTTAATGATCACTACCTATTTCTCCAACAACTACTGCTAAATGTAGAAAACTCACTATCTAAACAAATAACAAAATGTTTTCTAGAAAAATAAAATCATCATATATACTTTTCATAACCACTACATATTCAATGTGAAAAGCATTGTAATAATCATTTAAAATTGTTTCCTAAAACACATTTATGCAATGGTTTCATATTTGTTGCTTTAGGCTAAGAAAACTACTATGTAAGATCATTACAACATTCACAAATTTAGCATACTAGAAACTGCTGCATTTAACTTTAAGCAGCAATTTTCACCATAATAACAATGGTTTTGAATTACTAGTAGTGAAAAGGGAACAACACTACCTTTATTGAGAGAAGAATTTGATCAGTGCACTTTCAAAATCTGTCACTAAAGAATGACATTATTCGAGTTAGGTATGTCCTTGTATTATATAAAATGCCTAATTTCCCATTTGCAATTTCCTCCTCATTATTAGGAAAAAGCAAAAATAGACACCCTATGAAAAATTGATCAAGGAAGAGTTAAATCCATTTCAATAATTCTAAAACATCTTATGTTGTAAGTAATAAGATAGTAAATCATTGTCGTACAATCACATGGACAAAAAGGAAATGCCCAACTTTGTTAAAATATAGCTTATACAATTAATTTGGAAGCCACTCAAAAAATTCTACTCCATTTTTTTATCACTTCATTACCTCCATAATCTTGGAGAGCATATCCCACTATTCAAGCCACATATGAGACTTAATAGTGTGAATGAATGGAATTTGGACAAAATGTGTGTCAATCAAAGCCTTGGAAAAGATGTCTATCTTAAGTTCTTATGTTCAATTCCATGAACACAAATGCAAAATTTAGAGAAAATTAAAAAGTTATTATTCTTTTTTGTGTTGCTCACAATTCAATAAAAAATACTAAAACTTAATTAAATAAAAATTTATTTCTTGGTTATACATCTATATATGCCATAAAATCAAATTGTTGAACTCCAAACCTCACTCATAGAAAACTTTCTCCTCCTCAATTGAGCTGGACTAAAACACAAAAAAATAAAAGGTTGTAACCTAATGGTGACTATAAGTGTTTACAATTGCTATCTCAATATCAAATCATGTTATTTTACTTTTAATTTATTGTTTTGTCTATCAAGAAAGAAACTTATTCCTTAAATCATAATATCTTCAAAAGTGTATATAATAGTTTAAAGGATCATGTTAATGGTTGTCCTTTGTGTAACCATTTGAAAGCAATTATTATTATTTTTTCCTAATTAGAATAGGGGAGAAGACATAATCTCATCTAATTAATGGAATCAAAGAATCAGTCTTTTCATGGGTATATTAACCATAAGGCCAAGGCACCCATTAAATCCCTTAAAAACCATTTTCTTATTAGAATCCATATTCATAAAAGGATTAGCTCCCTAACTATATTGAATGAAGAAAATATAATTAAGATGCGACTTTATATGCTTTATATTTTTTTTATGTTTTTTCCCACTAAATGTGAACATTAGAAAATTCTTTGTTTCACTATTTTCCATATTTACTTAAACTTTCTCACAAGGAACATATAAGTTTAATTATGTTGACATAGAAAAGGGAAACAAAAATAAATAAGTAAAAACTTACATTTTGATATACATTAATCAAAAGATGTAGAACCTTAATAAAAGAGCTAAATGTATCACTTTGAGGGATACAATAATGCTAACAAGAAAAGACAATGGTTGCATTATTCTAAAAAAAATTAAAGTATATTTAATACATTTAAATTAAAATATATTTTACTTTTTGGCTCTGATACCAATTAGAACAAGATTAGTTAATAGGAACAATATTTTGAATAGAAAATAATAATTTTGTATCCTCAACAATACATGGCATTATTAGACCAAATGTTACTCAAACTTGGACAATCTTTTGAGCAAGTATTAGTTTCCAACCTATATACCAAGAGGATAGAGAGCTTTAAACATACACATGGATAAGCTTGAAATTTTATTAAAGACAAATACTTACAAAGGCTTGAGTACTTGAGCTTGAAATACTTAAGAGTATGAATACTCTTAAGGCTTGAGCTTGAAAAAATAAAAATCACACTTATTTACAAAATATTTACAAGAGATTGAAGGGCTTAGTGGAAGGCATATGAAGATCCTTTGGATTTTGAAGCCTATCAAATGTTTGAAGAGAGAGGCCATTTATAGGTGCTTAAGCCTTAAATGCTTGGTGCTTGAAAACAAAATTGCTTTTGGTGAAAGTATATGCTTTTTCTTTTTTGAAAAGTAAATTCTTTTAATTTTTAGAAAAGTAGATGCCTTTTGCTTTAACTTTGGGTAAAAGTAGATTCCTTTTGCTTATGTCTCTTACCCTTGGTAAAAGCATTTCACCTTTGCCTTTTGCCTTTGCCTTAATGCTTGATGTAGATGGGACCAAAGACATCTTTATCTAGATCATGATTTTAGAATGGGTCATGTGATGATGATGACAAGCTTGACTTGGCTTCAGCGAGAGCTTATTAAGCATCTTAAAGAATATCTAACAAGGTTCATAGATATTCTTCATGTGTTTTGGCTCCAACTAAGAGGGCATTCATATGTGTCTTTTATTGGAGGAATTGAGAAGTGCTTGCTTCAATGGTCTTTGACTATTACGGATTCACAAAGAACCACTATAGAACACTTTGTTTGTGAGCTTTCTGCTGTTAGCTACCAAAAAACTATTACCAAAACTTAACTCTGTAGATTTGGCTGAGAATTGGAGTCCTTATGAAAGGATCATCCTTAATTTGTTATTCTCATGCATAAATCCATGATTGCTTGAAAATATAAGAGAATTGTAATAATTAAGAAAATGAGGCTTGAGTTATTTAAGGCTTGAATTTGGATTTGAAGACATCATAGCCTTCCAAGATTAGGTCTAGAATGATTCCAAATGTTGGACCAAACCAATTCCACCAATGGTGAAACCATAAGGGAAATGATATGGTAGCTTTTGATTCCTAGAAGAACATTTAATAATGCTTGTGGGACTTGTTTTGATAATAAAAGGCATTAAACTATGCCTACTTATAATCCCAATAATAAATTTGGGAAGAAAGTTGGAAGATACAGTAATGCTAGCTAAAAAGTTTTTTATAGTGGTTTAGAGATTCAAGCTAGTTTGAGGGCTAAAGAATTTGGAGAATTTTAAAGTTCAATGGGTTATTTAGTTTGGGTCATTTGCTTGATAATGGTGCTTGATTTTGATTGATCCAATTTCGACCAATATGGCTTCCTTGTAAAATTTGGGTTTTTTAGAATTCTAAGGCTTGCAATTTGAAGAAAACATTTTTTGAGAATAATAAGAAAAATTCTCATTCATAATCCATTAGAACTCAAAGGGAGCATTTTTGAGTTTGAATGGCATTACATTCCATTTGTACTAGCCAAAAGGTATAGTGAAGGTACTCTTATACTTGTCTACCTCCTTGATTTAAATCTACTAGAAACCAAATTTCAAATCAAGATTGGAAAAGATCAAAACCTAACAAGGCATTGTAATAGATCTTTTTGATTTGGAATTGGACATCTAATCCATTCCAAGGCTTGGTTTAGAGGCTTCTAATTAACAACTAAGCTAGGAGTTCCACATTCTATTTCTACATTCTTGTTCACATAGAATGTTACACAACTCTAGGGTAACTTGCTAAGCTGAATAGTGCCTTTAGCAAGTAAAGCTTGAATTTCTTGTTTGCAATATTCAATAACTATGTATACATTTGAATTGGTTGTGCTTTAGTTGGCATTTGATGTTCATTGAAATGTTTAGCATAAGGTACGCCTATTATATACTACTTACAATGCTAGAAAGCATTGGGTATCTCAAAACAAATGGAGATTTCTATTTGATTACGAAGGTTTTGGATTTTGGCTTGGATGTTCAAGTTAGAGATGGTGAAGTCGAGATGTTTTGGTTTTAAGGAGTAAATTGAGCTTTATGGATTCTTGAATTGAGATATCTTTCAAAATATTGAGGTTTCTAATTTGAGACTTATGTATAAATAGGAAATTGAGTGTTTGACCAAGAATTTTAGTTATCATGCCTTGGTTTATGACTTGAAAGGGTTGAATAAGGTTAAAGAAGGGTGTCCCTAAAATAACCATTTGCTTGAGATTTTTAATTAAAATAATAGAAGTTCTAATGTTTATACTTGATTGGCAAATGTAAGCATCAGAAAGCTTATACAAGATTGGAGGGGGGTGGTTGCTTGCTAACTTAAGTCCTTCCAACATTTTCTCATAGTACTTGGTTGGGATAAAGCCTTCATAGACACAATTCAAATTTGCACCAATATCTAACAAAGCAACACTAGTTAGCTTGAAATCATGAATTTGATTTGCAATGTTGATGAGTGACAAATTCGACAGTCACATCGATCAAATTAATTTTTAGGGTGGCCTGAAGGCTTGTAGTTAGTGGCAAGACCGTAGTCGACTCTCAATGAACCAATGTATTTTTTGACTATATAATGAGACTAACTTCAGTAATTCTTGAACCTTGATGACCTATCCTTGATTCTTAAGGATATAGGAATATATGTCTAGTTGCTTAGCCTAGTCATAATCGAGATCTCGCATTAGACAACTCTGCACTCCTTAAAATCTCTAGATGATCACCTAGATTTGACTATTTATGACTCATGAAAAACTCGCTATCGCACAATTATCATGCAATCTAACTAGCCTAAGCACCAGAGTTTACTAACCTAAGTAGCAAATCTCCCCCTCAATCTCATCCTAAGCATGACTCAAGTCTCTAATCAATAGCTTTCAAGACACTCCACAACTCACCCAAAACCAGTTGGTATTATCACCTAAGAAATCCTATTAAGTGACCAAATGAGAATAAGGCTAGAATGAGAAAACTAGAATGCATTCATTCAATGATAAAACTTGATCTCTAGGTACATGAGTTCAAGAACCCAAGAGTTGAAATGATTTACACAATCATGGAACAAAGGAAAAGAAATACAAAAATGAGAAGAATGAGTTGTTTCTATCTGTACTTCCCCCCCTCTTTATCTATGTTCATTCGCCTCTCTTTATCTTCCTTGTAATTAATGCTCCCTGGGATGTTCATTTTTGCCTCTTCATCTTCCTTACACTTTAATGCTCCTTTGGCCGTTCATGCTTGCTTCTTCATCTTCCTTGCACTTCAATGCTCCTTTGGTCGTTCATGCTTGCCTTTTCATCTTCCTTGCACTTCAATGCTCCTTTGGCCATTCATGCTTGCCTCTACATCTTCCTACCTTCTACAATGGATTATTCCTCAACTTTTACATTAATTCCAAGTGGTTTGTACATGATTCCAGGCCTTAAATTCGGATGGTGGAGTATCATGACCCAAAACATACAAATTAGCCCTGTTTCTAGCTCCATGGAGGCTTGCTCAACTTCATCCATGCATAACTCCATTCAGATGGCCTTATCTTCTTCTGTTTCCTTCACAAGAGTTGGAGTTCTTTGAGTTGGCTTTCTAAGTACTAAAATTTGGCAGCTAAACTCCTTCCCATTTATGAGATATGGCCAAGAAACTAAGCAGTGCACTGCTGATTTGCTCTGTCTGGCGCCCCTCTTGTGATCAGAGTTCAATATTTTGCCTTGTCCAATTGGTTCAGAATTTGCAAATGGTTTCTTAGTGGAAGTCATAGCTCAGTCTTTTAGCTATTCATAGAAATTGGTTTCGTTAAATGAAACCTCCTGTAACATAAGAAATAATCAAGTACATAAACTACGCAAAAACTGAATTTAGACAGATTTTTCTGATAATTGGACATATGGACAACTAAGTGAGAAGCCAATCAAATTATATTATCTAGACTATCAAACATGCATAAAATGTTAAGTATGAGGCAAAACATTATGCAAAACTTGGTTATTATCACTTCCCCACACTTAAATGTTTGCACGTCCTTGGCAAAGCAAAAATAAAAATAACTCCAAAGGGTTTCTCAACTTCCTATCCTATAAATGCTATGTCTATGCATAATGCAACCCTTTCATAGACATTTCCCACTTCAGATGACTTCCTAGGTCCAAGAATAACTCATTAAAAAACAAACAACCAAACTTAAACCATACCACACATTATGGTTCTCATTCATCCACACCATGAAAATCACATACAAGTTACCATCATATAAGAAACTTTGGCCAAGTGATAGGTCCTCATGGATTCTCTCAATTCTCTCAAAGATTTAGGGATCTGTTTACACTTAAAACACTATCCATAGACAACCCACACAACCATATGCTTGCAATCATTCTAAATTTTCACTATTTAATAAAGGTGTAATACAAAAATCAAGAAGACTTTCATAGGTTGTAACAGGGTCATGGGTTGTAATGCATTGGGTAGGTAAGAATGAGGGATGGATGGGCTGTAATGTCATTCCAAGGTAGGGACCATAAAGGAGAGGGATAAAAGATCATTGAAGGAAGAGCTCTTAACCTAAAGGTAAAGGTTTCCCACAATGCAAACAATATCAAACAAAACACTCTTCCCACTTAACTCTTCCAATCATTCTAATTTTCCTTTTCCTTTCCTACTGAAAACATACCAAAATGATGATTCTTAGTTGGGTTCTCATGATTTTAGATTTGTTTTTTTTTTCCAGATGAATGCTTTTTTTTTTTTTCTTTTTTACATTTTATATGCCTCAAATAATTGTAATCCTTCCCCCACACTTAAATCATGCTTGTCCTCAAGCATATGAAAGGGATTCCCCCAAACCTAAATCAAAAGCTCTTTTTGCAATGTTTAGGGGTGTCGATCGTGAACATGTAATGGTTAAGAACAAACAAGCTTAAGGCTTAATAGGGCTAGCAAGGGTCATAATTTATAAGGGGCAACTAATTTGGCCTAAACTCAGGAAGAAAAAGATGCCTCTATCATTTTCATGCATACAAATTTCATGTGATTTTGATAAAGAATGAGAGCAAGTTCTAGTGTGCAAAGTTCCTAAGAGTGGACACTTATGAAAGAATGATGAGAATGGCATGTGATGTAATTCATTCAATTAGGCTCAAATATCCTCACCTAGTCTCCATCTATCAATGTGGCCGAATAACCCAAAATCTAGCTCCTAACATGCTTATTCCATAATAGAACTCACTCAAACCAATCAATGTCATGGAATATAAATATGCTATTTGTTGTTTAATATTAGCATAAGTCATCAGCTATCATGGCAACTATTTGAGAAAGTTTATTCATGAACATAAATGAAATTACCATGCAACTATCCTTATTTGATGGAAGCAAACACCTACAACTAAAAGAAAATGATGGGATTAAAAAGCTAATCAAGGTGCTGGGTAGTGTGCACCTAGCAAATGTAATTCCTCTCTTAATAGTTCTTCATGGCTAAGTGCTTCATGGAAGTGCTTGAGCCTATGGCCATTTACTATGAACCTTCTCTTTGATGCTGGTTCTTCCACCTACATAATAACATAAGGATACACGTGAGTAATCAGAAAAGGTCCTTCCCAACGAGAACATAACTTACCTAGCATGAACTTAAGCCTTGAGTTGTAAAGAAGAACTCATTGCCCGAGCTTAAATGTCCTACAGTAAATCGTTTAGTTATGTAGCCACTTTGTCCTCTCCTTGTAAATCTAAGCATTTTCATAAGCCTCCATTTAGATCTCCTCAAGCTCTTGAAGTTGTAACTTCCTTTCGGCTCCCTGTCACGGGATGAGTTTGTGAACACTCTAAACCCACGCGGCACTAGACAACTTCAGGAGAAAGTTGCTAGTAAGCCTAAAAAGAGAGAGAAAAAGTAAAGAGGAATTAGAGAAGCTTGGAGAAGAAGAGATTGGATTGATGCTTGAATGCTTGATGATACAAATGAATGAGGCTTAGGGTTTTTATAGCCCTTTGCCTTAGATCTAAAATCTTCCTATCCTAGATATTTACAAGGAATATTACATTTTAGAATTGTGTACATGGAATATGCTGGGGAATCTTCTCGGGTCTTTCAGGCCTTTGGTAGTGGGTTTGGACCCCTTTGATGGATCAGGTCTGCATTTGTCAGCCCGTGACATTCTCCCCCACTTAATTTGGTGACGTCCTCATCGTTGCTTTCTATTTGTAGCGCTGGATTTCGTCACAAAATTGCCATAGTGTGTCCTCTCATTCCTAATTGGCCTCCTCATGAGGATGTCCCTTCCATTTCACAAGGTACTCCGTATAATTAGGTACACCCCTTCTCCGTATCCTTCGATCTACAAGGATGCTTTCTACTTCCTTATTGAAGGCAGTGGTAACAGTCGTTGGTGCTTGTTTGGACTTGTTCCTCTCAGGGTCTTCCATGTCTTCATGGTATGACTTAAAGAAACTCATATGGAAGACAGGATGGATTTTGAGGTTGGGTAGTAGTTGTACCTGGTAGGAGACTTTCCCAATGTGTTTTATGATTGGAAAGGGGCCTTCGTACCTTCAAATAAGCCCTTTGTGGACTTTGCGGTGGGACTTGAATTGTTGTGGGAATAGCTTGACAAGCACTTTGTCTCCCTCTTGGTACTCAATGTGCCTCCGTTTGTGATCCGCCCATTTCTTCATCTTCCGAGCAGCTTTATCTAGGTGAGCTCGGGCAATATCAGCTTGCTCATGTCATTCCTTGGAAATTTGATGTGCCATGGGGCTCTTATTGTTGTATGTGGAGGCCATGGCATGTGGTGTCATAGGCTGTTGGCTGGTAACAATCTCGAAGGGGCTTTTACCTGTGGCCTCGTTGCTCTAGAGATTATAGGAAAATTAAGCCACATCAATCAACTTGGCCCAATCTTGTTGATGGGTACTTACATAGTGCCTTAAATATAGCTCCAATAGTCCATTGATGCGCTCAGTTTGGCCATCACTTTGGGGATGGAAACTGGTGGAGAAGTTAAGATCAGTCCCTAAGAGCTTGAAGAGTTCTGTCCAGAACCTTCCAGTGAAACATGGGTCTTGATCGCTTACAATGTTGCAAGGTACTCCCCAAAGTTTGATGATGTGTTTGAGGAAAACGCGGGCAGCTTCCTCTGTGGTGCAGTTCCGAGAAACTAGAATGAATGTAGCATACTTGCTGAATCAATCTACAATCACCATAATGCTCTTATAACCTTCGGACTTGGGCAGGGCCATGATGAAGTCCATGGCTAAACTTTGCCATGGTCTTTTAGCAATTGGCAAGGGTTCCAAAAGACCTGCAGGGTGGTGTAGATCGACCTTGTCTTGTTGGCAAACAAGGCATGTCCGAATGTATGCTTCCATGTCATCCCGCATTTGTGGCTAGTAGTAGGAGGATTGAAAAAGGGCAAGGGTGCATGCAACACCAGGATGTCCTGCCCATCGGGTATCATAACACTCTTTCATGATCTCCCTCCTTAAATTCCCATACTGGGGAACCATGATTCGGTTATCGACGATCAAAACTAGCCCATTATCTTTCCAAAACCGTCGAGTCTTGCCTTCACGGGCTAGTTTGACAAGGTTTTGCATCTTAGGATCCTTGTCTATGCCTTCCTTGATGCGAGAGATGCGAAGGCCCTCGGGTTGACTGAGAGTCAACGAACTAAGCTCTACTTTCCTGCTAAGTGCATCAGCTATCACATTAGCTTTACCTGGCTTGTACCTCAGCTAGTAGTCAAACTCAACAAGGAAATCTTGCCACCAAGCTTGCTTCAGGCTTAACTTCCTTTGAGTTTGGAAGTAAGTTATAGCCACGTTGTTAGTTAGGATGGAGAAGTGTGAGCCAAGCAAGTAATGTCGCCATGTCTGTAAGCAGTGGACAATGGTTGTCATCTCCTTCTCTTGTAATTGTCTTACATAAGAACACCTCTAATGGAAAAGTCAGAGCATCAGTGTGTACCTTAAAGGCTTTACTCAGATGCGGAAGGCTAAGGACTAGCTCCTTAGAGATGGTTTTCTTTAAACCATCAAAGGCATGTTGACATTGTTCTATCCATCTCCATGCGAAATCCTTCTTCAATAGGTTGGTCAAGGGTGTTGTCCTTGCTGAGTACCCTTTGATGAACCGACGGTAGTAGTTGGCTAGACCGAGGGAGGATCTTAGCTCTAGAATTTTGGTTGGTGGCTCCCAATCTATGATGGCTTTTACCTTTACTGGATCCATCATAAGCTGTCCATCCCGAATGTGGTGGCCAAGGAACTCTACTTCTTGTGTGGTGAATGAGCACTTTTCTTTCTTAATGTAGAGTTCATTGTCATGTAACACTTGGAAGACTTGTCATAAGTGCTACAAGTGTTCATCGAGTGTCTTGCTATACACCACGATGTCGCCTAGGTATACGACCATAAATCGATTAAGGAAGGGATGATATAGCTTATTCATAAGTGTGCAAAAGGTTGTCGGTGCATTGGTGAGACCAAATGGCATAACCAAGAATTCAAAAGAGCCATACCTTGTCACGCATGCTATCTTAGACTCATCTCCAGCTGCAATGCGTACTTGGTAGTATCTCGAGCATAGGTCTAGCTTCAAGAACCATCATGCATCACCAAGCTGGTCAAAGAGATCCGAGATCAATGGTATCAGATATTTGTTCTTTATGGTGACCTTGTTCAATACTCGGTAGTCGATGCACATGTGGAGACTTCCATCTTTCTTCTTTTGGAAGAGCACTGGGGCACCATAGGGAGACTTCGAGGGTTGGATGTAGCCTGAATCCAACAAGTCATGGAGCTGTTTACGTAGCTCCTGCAATTCAAGTGGTGCCATATAGTATGGCGCCAAGGCAGGGGGCTTGGCATTTGGCTCCAACTCGATTTCATGATCCACCTCTCACCTAGGTGGGAGTCTCTTCGGCAGCTCTTCTGGCATGACGTCCTTAAACTCTTCAAGGACTTGTGCCACCTCGGTAGGCAAGGCGACATTAGGGTTAACATCCCCATCGTTGAGTTCATGGATGGTAGCAAGGTAGCTGGGGTCAGATTTCATACCTTGCTTGAATTGTAATATGGATAAGGCCTGATCCTCCAATCATTGAGCATGTTTTGCAGGTATGGTGTAGGCCTTTCCTCCCTCTAGTATCCTAAGTGAGTTGGAAGCTAGGAATAGGAAGACTTGTACCTTATTAAAGAACTCCATGCCTAATACCACTTGGAAGTCGTCCATGGGGACTACGGAGTAGTCAATGCTTCCTTTCCATGCACCAAGGGTTGTGGGAATGCCTTTAGCAATGTCGGCAATTGGTTTTGCTGATGAGTTCACTGCTTTAAGGGTTCTACCCTTACTTGTTAGCTTGAGGCCAAGCCGCTTGGCCTCCTCCATGGAAATGAAGTTGTGGGAAGCTCCAGTGTCTTGCATGGCTCTAGATTGCTTCCCGTTGATGGTGATTTGGATGTATAGCAAACCCTTATGGTTGACATGGGGTTGTGTGCTTTTCCCCTTCATGGTTGCCAGGATTCGAAGTGATCCCATCTCGGTCTGACCTTGCTCATCTTGTGAAGAGTCATCTTCAAACTGGCTCATGATGGCATTGAGGTTCTTGCACTTGGGGCAATCCTTCATCCAATGGGAACCATTGCAAATAAAACATAGAGTTTTTGGTTTAGAGGAATCAGTCTTACCTTCGATCATGCCTTTCACCATGCCACAAAGCTTTAGCCTTTCCTTTATCCTTTGATCCTTGCTCCTTGTGTCCGGATTTTTCTCCCCTACTTTTTACCCTGGTTGGATTGCTTTTCTTTGGATTAGGTGTTGTATTCTACGAGAGACTCGCAGCAGCAATGGCTTCATCCAAGCTTTGCACATTATGTCTCTCCAGTTCAACTCTAGGCCAATCTTTTAATCCATCCATGAAGTAAAAAAGAGAATCTTTGTCGGACATGTCCTTAATCTCAAGGATGAGAATTATGAACTCCTTGATGTAGTCATAAATGGTCCCTCTTTGCTTTAATCGTCAAAGATGACCTCAAGCTTCCTTCTCGGCGTTGCTTGGGCAGAAGTGCTTCTTTAACTCTCACTTAAAGTCCTCCTAAGTGTCAATCGAGCAAATACCTTTGCCAATGTCATCATGCTTGCAACGCCACCATAGTTAAGCAACATCTCATAGGAATGTGGGGGCAATGCAAATCTTTGCTGAATCATCTTGAACAAACTTGGCTTTGAAGTATTGTTCCAAGCCGAAGAGGAAGTTCTCAACTTCCGTAGCATTATGAGTGCCATTGTAGGTATCAGGTTTAGGCACTTGGATTGTGCCAAAGTTAATGGTGCCAGTAGAGCATGAAGTATTAACAATGGTTTGTTTGTGCTCACCCAAATCAGCATGGACACCATCTACCTCATGTCTAAGGTCTCATAACTCGACTTCAGTAAAAGAACAATCACTACATACCTCTCATCGGATGTTGTTGAGATCACGCTTGAAGGATTGACTGATCTCCTGAAGGGTAGATCTCACCATGCTAGTGACTTCCCTGAATTTTGTCTCCACGTTGTCAATTCGGGCGGCCTGCTCCTCAAGAGTTAGTTCTATCCTTAAGAAGTTATTCTCCAACTCTGCAACACAGAACTCCAAGGCCTCTATTAGAGCAGTCTTTGATTTATCGTGCTTTGTGATGTAGGTGTGTTGTTCCTCTCGACCATTGCTTTGCTCCTCTACACAAACTTCATTGATAGAAGCCATCTTTGGTGCTTAATGGTAGCAACCAAGGCTCTGATACCAACTATCACGGGATGAGTTTGCAGACACTTTAAACCCATGTGGCACTAGACAACTTCAGGAGAAAGTTGTTAGTAAGTCTAAAGAGAGAGAGAAAAAGTAAAGAGGAATTAGATAGGCTTAGAGAAAAAGAGATTGGATTGATGCTTAAATGCTTGATGATACAAATGAATGAGGCTTGGGGTTTTTATAGCCCTTTGCCTTGGATTTAGAATCTTCCTATCCTAGATATTTACAAGGAATATGTTACGGAATATTACATTCTAGAATTGTGTACATGGAATATGCTGGGGAATCTTCTCGGGTCCTTTGGGCCTTTGGTAGTGGGTTTGGACCACTTTGATGGATCAGGTCTACATTTGTTGGCCCATGACATCCCGCTCGAACTAGATCCAAGTTGCAATGCTTTCCCATAGACTATTTGGTATGGGGACATACCAATTAGGGTTTTATAGGTAGTGCGGTATGCCCATAATGCTTCCTTTAGTCATGCACTCCAAGCCCTCTAGTTTGGTTGAACCACTTTTTCTGAGTATGCTCTTGATTTCACAATTGGAGACCTTGACTTGGCCATTTGATTGTGGGTGATACACGGTGGAGATCTTGTGGACTATGCCATACTTTTTCATCAAGGCTTCTACTTGTCAGTTACAAAAATGGGATCCTTGATTTGAGATGATAACTCATGGAACTCCAAACCTACAAATAATCTGTGAATGGACAAAACTTGCCACTACTTTGGCATCATTAGTTTGAGTAGCTTTAGCTTCTACCTACTTAGAAACATAATCAATTGCCAAAAGAATGTAAATATAATCGAATGAAATTGGGAATGGTCTTATAATGTCTATACCCTAAACATCAAAAACTTTACAGAACAACAATGGTTGTTGGGTCATCTCTTGCCTACATGATAAATTCTCAGTTTGTTGACATCGGTCACATGTTTTACAAAAAGCATAGGCATCATGAAATAGAGTTAGCCAATAAAGACCTGAATCTAGCACTTTCCTAACTGTTCTAAAAGAACCAAAATGACTGCCATATGTGCTAAAATGACAAAACCTCAAGATAGACTCATGCTTATGCTTAAGCACACATCTCCTAATGATGTTATCACTACAAGATTTCCAAAGGTAAGGATCATCCCAAACATAATATTTGGACTCACTTTGATACTTGTTTGCTCGATGCTTAGAAAAATTAGAGGGAATCACACCCCAACAACTAGGAAGTGAGTATGTTGATGTCGGGACATACCATGGATTTGCAAGAGGTGCTCATATGGGAAGTCATCTTGAATGGAAAAGGGTTCCAAATTCCCTTCAATTTGGTTGACATGATTAGCCACTAAATTGTTAACTCCACTTTTGTCCTTAACCTCAACATCGAACTCTTGGAGTAATAACATCCATCAGATTAGTTGTGGCTTCATGTTGGGCTTTTTCAAGAGGTATTTAAGCATTGCATGATCAAAGAAAATTACAACTTTAGAATCAAGTAAATAAGATCTAAACTTATCAAGAGCAAAAACAATAGCCAAAAGCTCCTTCTCTGTTGTGGTATAGTTGAATTGAGTGGCATCAAGTGTGTGGGATGCATAATGGATGACTCATGTCTACCCATTAAATCTCTATGTCAAAACAGCTCCCACTGCATTGTTGGATGCATCACATATTAACTCAAATGGTGGAGACCAATCTAGGGCTTGCACAATCAGCAGTGGTGGTCAAGGCATGCTTGAGTTGGTCAAAAGCTTCACATCAATCCTTGTCAAACTTGAACTACATGGTTACCTTCAAAAGGTTGGTCAATGGGAGAGCTATCTTGCCAAAATTCCTTATAAATTTCTGATAAAACCCTGTATGACCAAAAAAAGATCGAAGTTCCCGCACATAAATAGGGTAAACAAGAAATAACTTTAACTTTTTTTGGATAATACCATCCTTGGAAACTACATGTCCTAACACAATTCCTTACTCAACCATGAAGTGACATTTTTCAAAATTAAGGACCAAGTTAGTTTCCATGCACCTCTTAAGAACTCGAGATAATCTTTCTAAACATTCATCAAAAGAGGAGCCATAGATGGTGAAGTCATCCATAAAAACTTTCATTCATTCCTCCAAGAAATCAAAGAAAATACTTACCATACAACATTGAAAAGTGCCTGGAGCATTGCACAACCTGAATGGCATCCTCCAGTAGGCATTAGTGCCGAAAGGACATGTGAAAGTAGTCTTTTCTTGATCCTCAGGGGCAATGTGAATCTAAAAGTATCCTATAAAACCATCCAAAAAATAGAAGTGAGATTTCTTAGACAATCTTTCAAGAATTTGATCAATTAAAGGTAAAGGATAGTGATCCTTCTGTGTTGCTTGGTTGATTTGCCGGTAGTCTATACACACTCACCAAAAATTTTGCACAAGAGTTGGCAACAATTCATTATTCTCATTTTTGACTACTGTAACTCCAAATTTCTTAGGCACCACTTGGACTGGACTCACCCAATCACTATCCAAGATTGGATAAATAATTCCAGCTCGAAGCAATTTGGACACTACTTTCTTCACAACATCTAGAATAAGTGGGTTGAGTCTTTGATGTGGTTGCCTCACAGGTTTGGCTCCTTCTTCAAGGAAAATTCTACGCATGCAAATTGCTGGACTAATCCCTGTAATGTCCCCAAATGTCTATCCTATAGCTTTCTTGGGCTCCCGTAAAACTTAAAGCAACCAAGCTTCTTGTAACTTATCAAGGCTCCTAGCAATAATCACTGGAAGTTTGCTATTCTCAGGTAGGAATGCATACCTTAGATGCTCTGGAAGAGGATTTTAATTGAGCTCAAGAGGTTGTACAATGGATGGAAGAAGTATGATCAACTTACTCTCAATTGTTTCTAATTAAGCCTTCTCTATTATTCTTGGTTCTGATCTGTCCATTCCTTGTTGTTCTGCCAAGTGTGCCACTTGTTCTGTACTCTTAAGGACTCCTCTAAGTGTACATGTATCAGAGATGTTGCATACATCATTCCTAAGCTGTGCACTATGACAAGGAACTAGAGGAGAGGGAGAGAGTGCACTTTCCAAGCTATATTGATCAACTTTGTTTTTGCCACTTCTTTCAAGTTGTTTTGGATTGAGTGGCACTTCTTTCTACTGTTCAAATTCAGCACCTTCTTAGGCTCTTTATCCCCCAAAAAGGGTCATGTCACAAGTTAAAGAGTCATCACAATGAGCTATCTCTGGGAATTCCTTCTCAAGCTCGAGTTGCACTTCCTCCACCAAATCCTCAATGAGCTTGATATGGAATAATGAATGATCCTCTGATGGGTGCTTCATGGCTTCAAGAATGCTAAATTGAAATAATTAAGTCACCAAATTCCATCGATAACACCCCGAAGTGCACATCAATTTTAGTTCGTTCCGTTTTAAGGAACCATCAACCAAATAAAAGAGGTGAACACCTACTTTGTGTCTTACCCTCCATTTCCAAAATGTAAAAGTCAGCAGGGAAGTTCAACTTGCTGACTTGGACTAGAACATCCTTGACTATTTCAAGTGAATAGGCATTACTTCTATTAGCCAATTGGATAACCAATTATGTTCCCTTCAATGGTCCAAGATCTAGCTCAATAAACATTGAAAGAGGCATAACATTGATCGAAGCTCCAAGATCCAGTAAGGCCCTGTCAAACTTTCAGTTACTAATAATATAGGGAATTGTGAAAGTTCCAAGATCCTCGCATTTTTGTGGTAGAGGTTGTATAAGAGTCGTTACATTCTTGATTGCATCAAGAAGTTGAATGTTGACTTCCACCTTTTGAAACATCTCCAGAACTTCCTTATCATTTTCTAGTATGTCATCCCTTTTCTTAGACTTCATTCTCTGAGGAAATGGGAGCGGCTCAATGGATTGGTCAGCTATCTCTTTTTCCTTGGTGGTTGGATCTTCCTGGCTCGTCTGGGTCTTGGTCAGGTTTGAAGCATATGATTGTTTTTTGTCCCTCTCTTTCATTGGTCTCAGCTGCTCATCCAGCACCTTTCCAACCTTAATTCAATGGCATTTACACCCCCTTTTGGATTAGGGATGGATTGGCTTGGCAATTGCCCAAAGACTTGCTGTTGAAGAGCATTCATTCGAGTGGCTAGTTGAGTCATCTGTGACCACAGATCTTCGATGGTTGAGTCAGTTTTTTGCTGGAATTGAATATTTTGATCAGCCAGCTGCATGGTGCAAGTCGTTAGCTACTTCATCATATCCTCTAAAGATGACTCAAACCTAGGTACAGGTGGTTGATGTGTCTGGCCATGTGGTTGCTGTTGGTGCTGACCTTGGCCAAATCTCCAAGGTGGCTGTCTTGGTTGCTCTTGTGATGTCAATTCTGAGTTCCTATAACAAAGGTTGGGATGATCACGCCACCTTGGGTTATATGTGACTGAGTATGGGTTGTACCAAGGCTGATCTTCCTACTGATATGGCCTTCCTTGATATCCTCCAGCTGCCAGGACTTGATCTTGTGACTCCTCTGCCAATGTTGGGCATGATGCAGTAGGATGCCTTGAACTTGCACAAATACCACAACCTTGGCTCCTAGGGGCAAGTTGAGAACCAATTTGGCATGGTTGTGGCTGATACTTCATGTACTCCTCGAGGTGGAATTGTGTTCCTTGTGCTGAATTGCTAGGAATTCATTGCCATGTTTTCAATTAACACTCAAGCGGCCTGGGGTGTCTTATCCACTAGTGTGCTACCACTTGCTGCATCAATCATACTATAATCCATTGGAAGTAGACCTTTATAAAAGTATTGGATCAAAAGCTGTTTTGATATTTGGTGAAATAAATAGCTCACACACAACTTATTAAACTGATCATAGTATTCATAGAGAGTCTCATCATTAAGTTGTCAGATCCCACAAATCTCTTTGTGGATGGCAGCAGTACACAAGGTAGGAAAGAACTTTTTGATGAAGGCCTTTTTCATGTCATTCCAACTCCGGATGGAGATAATAAAACCAATCCTTTTGCAGCTCCCTTCAAAGAAAATGGAAATACTCAGATCTTGACATGGTCCTCAGAAATTCCTTGTAGTCTCATTGTCGAACAGACAATATGAAATTCCTTGAGATGTTTATGAGGATCTTCACCTGCATGGCCATGATATTTAGGCAACAAATGAATGAGTCCAAATTTAAGTTCAAAGTTAGCTTCAACACCCAGAAACTAAATACACAAAGGTTGGTAATTGATATTGGGTGCTACTAGCTCTTTCAGAGTTCAATTGTTATTTCCATTATTCCCAGCCATGTTGTTATCCCTAGCTAGCTCTAGTTCTTGATATTCTTCCACAATGAATATAAATGAAGATAAAGTGGGTGGAACTAATGATAATCATGCAGTCATATGACATCTACTCAATGTTTGTTCTATTTTTGGGTTAAAATCAAATAATAAATTGCTAGACAACTTAGTCATAGACTATGTAAACCATAAAAAATAAAGCTAGAACAAAGATAAAATAGAGCTAAACAGAACAAGAGCAAACAACCAAGAATTGAAACTGACTAAAACAACCTTAAACAGTAAAGAGCAACCAAGCCAATCTAAAAATGGAATAGACAACAACAAAAAATTGAAACAAGGCAAAGCTAGAAGGAATGGCAACAGAACCAGCAAAATATAACCAACACTGATCATAACTAACAAATTAAAGCTAAATCAATAGAATAACTAGAGAATAAACTAATGCAAATATGAATGAAATAACATCAATGAGTAGAAAGTGAAAAGGAGACTCAAAAGAAAACTTATGTTGGTCAAATGTTGGTAAAAAGCCATGTGAGGTAACGAAAGGAAGAAAAAAAATTAGCAGCAAAATTGATGTTCTTCCCCTCCTTTCATTAGTTGTGACCAGTAGTAAGACACCTACAAAAGTGGTTAATTATTTACAAATAATCATGAAAAGATGATAAACATACCTTGGTTTCTTGGCAATGGTGCCAAAATTTGACAAATTTGACTGTCGCGTTGGTCAAATTAATTTTTAAGGTGACTTAAAGGCTTCTAGTTAGTGGCAAGACCCTAGTCATCTCTCAATGAACCAATGCATTTTTTTTATTATATAATATGAGACTAGCTCTAGTAATTCTTCAACCTTGATGACCTATGCTTGACTCCTAAGGATATAGGAATGTATGTCTAGTTGGTTAGCCCTAGTCCTAGTCGAGATCTCACACTAGATGACTCTATACTCCTTAAAATCTCTAGGTGATTGCCTAGATTTAACTAACTATGACTTATGAAAAACCCACTATTGCACAATTATCAAACAATCTAACTAGACTAAGCACTAGAGTTTACTAACCTAAGCAGTAAATTTGCCCCTCAATCTCATCCTAAGCATGACTTAAGTCCCTGATCAATAGATCTTAAGACACTCCTCAACTCACCCAAATCCAATCAGTATTATCACCTAATAAATCCCGTTAAGTGACCGAATAAGAATAAGGCTAGAATGAGAAAACCAGAATGCATTCATTCAATGATAAAACTTGATCTCTAGGTACATAAGTTCAAGAACCCTAGAGTTGAAATGATTTACACAATCATGGAAGAAAGGAAAAGAAATGCAAAAATGAGAAGAATGAGTTGTTTCCGTTTGTCCTACCCCCCTCTTTATCTATGTTCATTAACCCCTATTTATCTTCCTTGTACTTAATGCTCCCTTGGCCATTCATGCTTGCCTCTTCATCTTCCTTGCACTTTAATGCTCCTTTGGCCGTTCATGCTTGCCTCTTCATCTTCCTTGCACTTCAATGCTCCTTTGGTCGTTCATGCTTGCCTCTTCATCTTCCTTGCACTTCAATGCTCCTTTGGCCATTCATGCTTGCCTCTTCATCTTTCTACCTTCCAGAATGGCTTATTCCTTTACTTGGACATTAATCCCTAGTGGATTGGACATGATTCCAGGCCTTAAATTCAGATGGTGGAGTATCATGGCCCAAAACATGCAAATTAGCCTAGTTTCCAACTCCATAGAGGCTTGCTAAACTTCATTCGTGCATAACTCCATTCAGATGGCCTTATCTTCTTCTGTTTTCATCATAAGAGTTATAGCTCTTCGAGATTGGCTTTCTAAGGACTCAAATTTGGCAGCTAAACTCCTTCCCATTTATGAGATATGGCCGAGAAACTAAGCAATGCACGACTAATTTGCTTTATCCTATGCCCCTCTCGTGATCAAAGTTCAATATTTTGCCTTGTCCAATTGGTTCAGAATTTGCATGTGGTTTCTTAGTGGAAGTCATAGCTCAATCTTTTAGCTATCCATAGAAATTGGTTTCATTAGATGAAACCTCCTGTAACATAAGAAATAATCAAGTATGTAAACTGCACAAAAATTGAATTTTGCCAAATTTTTCTGATAATTGGACATATGGACAACTAAGTGAGAAGCCAATCAAATTACATTATCTAGACTATCAAACATGCATAAAATATTAAGTATGAGGCAAAATATTATGCAAAACTTGGTTGTTATTAATGAGCCATTTTTGAGTTGTGATTTTTGTAAGTAAGAATAGAAATTCAGCTTAGGTTAGGATGGACATATCAAAATTTGGGTGTTGAGATGTTTCAAGATTGGCTTGAGGAGTGTTTGGTTTAACATGCTAATCTAAAGACTTTTGAAGAAGAGATAACAATAGATTATGGTCTACTAATTTTTGTTACTTGAGTAGTCTAATTTCTAGTTTAAGTTGGTTAACTTTGTGTTAAAGTTCTTGGGGGGTAATAGGTTTTGGTTTGGGTTTATCAAAATGCTTGAGGATATTTGTAAGATTGGAAGGTGTTTGGACTTATTGAAGTAGTGGATGTTGAATAGAGCTTGAAGGTGCTTGGGATAAAAGCTTTTGGATGTGTTGGGTTTTAGCTTGTGGATTATCCATGGAATTAAGTAAATGTAGTGGCAAGTTCTTCTACTTAGAGGCCTTGTTCATCTTCTAATGAAGAATCAATGAATAGGTTTTAGGTTTGGTCATAAATTGGTTCACATAATTGAAGGGCTTGAACTCTTTTTCTATGTCTAAAGTAATGGACTAGGTGTCTAGGTTAGCCACATCTAAAGTAAGTT